>MU269980.1:26671356-26823856 GCA_021432705.1 Caranx ignobilis | reverse complement strand
ATAGTTTGATCAATTGACATCAACAATCAATATCTCTATATATGTATATACATACACACTTCAGGTTGCTTTATCGAGCTCTTTCTGATCACTTTATCTATCGATCATTAATGTTTCTCCTGGGAGCCTCCTAACACCTCTTAGCGTTCAGATTCAATTCCCAAAGAATTCAATCAATTCTTGAAGAGGAATTTTATTTTATTTTTCCAGGGTGGGTTTCAGCTCTGGAGGAAGGTGACTGGTGTAGCTGCAAACCTCCTTCAGCCTCCTCCTCCTCCTCCTCCTCCTCCTCCTCCTCCTCTTCTTTTTTTTTTTTATTTCCAGGTGAGTGAGCGTCAGGGGAGATAAGCCTGTCACAGTTTCCCTCTAGACGGAGGCACAGGGAGTACATCTCAAACAGCACGACGACTGGCCAACAGCGATAGCCGGCCAACATCTCCATGAGATGGTGGGGGGTGAGATGACGGGGGGGGAAGAAGGGGGGAGGGAGAGAGACAGAGAGGCGCATCAAAAACCTGGCATACTTTCACAGGGACGGAGGCACTCAGCAGACCTATCTGTGACAGAGCCGCAGTAATTGTTTCGCTTCCAAACGAGATTCACTTTGTTGTCAGTGCAGGGGGGGGGGGCAGAGAGAGAGGGGGGGGGGGGGGGGGGGGTGATGATTGATGGAAGTGAGTGATGGAGAATCTGGATGAGAGGTTTCAGGCTGGAGGGTGAGGAGCCGTTTGTGAGAAAACACACTGTACCTGTCCTGTACTCACGGAAACACACCAACCGTTTTTGTTGTTGTTTTGTGATTATTGATTATTGATCATTGATCATATGGCGAGTCTTCCAAAAAAGATGTGACCTGAATATTTGCGGTATTTACGCAATTGGTTTTGTTGATCTTCTCAAGCGAGGTGATGACGCTTCACGAAGCTGACGATATCGATCTGAAACTTTTCCACCTCATCTCATCACTAACTCTGAGTTTTCACAGACTTTATGAAAGGCTGAAACCTGCGGGGTGGAGTCAGTGGACGATACCTGGCAGGTGTGAACACAAGGACAGTGACCACAGTGAACGTCACCACAAACACATGGCAGAATATAAAAAGTGAGAAACCAGTGATCATTCATGATTCATGACTTGAAGTCACATCCTCTATAGATTCACCCAGTTTCTGCAAAAACCCTGAGTCTGAGCCTTGAGCCTCAAACAGCTCGAACTGAAATGTAGAATTTTTCCGAAAGTGTTTTCATTTTACAAAAACATCTTCACTTTTCAAAATGGTCCTCGATTTTTGTACAAAAAAAAAAATGTCCTCACTCCTCCAAAAATATCTCTCCTTTGCAGAGGATGTAATTACGTTCCCAAAACGTCCTTATTTTCCCCCGTCTGCACTGGGTCCTCACTTAAATAAGAGTACAACACACACACACACACACACACACACACACACACACCGTGCGAACAGTGCCTCTGGGGCTAATAAACGTTCTCCGGGTTAATTATGCGTGCTGCCCGTTACACGGCCGCCCAGGTCAGACCTGACATGTGTAATTTCCCCAACGTTTATGAATGGAGGCCAACGGCCCACCAGAGGCTCATGGGAAGCAGGTGGCTGCTGGACAACGGGTGACGGGGGGCTTGTTCAGACTGGGCAGCTTTTCTCTTCTTCTCTTTTTTTTTTTTTTTTTTGGAAATGGTCAGGTGCTCAGGATCAGGAGTTCGATCTCCAGACGACATCACACAGCTGAACTCTGCAGGACGAAAGACGCTGTCAAAAAAAAAACAAGGAAAAGTCAAAGCTGAGGTTTTTCCTGAGTTTTCAAAACGTCTCTTTAAAGGATGATTTTGCAGTTTCCACAGTTTCTCCTGTGAGTGAAGTCATTTCACCATTACTCTGCTCAGTAGAGTATGAAAAGGGCAATTTCACTGCCTTGTTATTTAAAACATAGTCTGCGTGTGTGTGTGTGTGTGTGTGTGTGTGTGTGTGTGTGTGTGTGTGTGTGTGTGTGTGTGATCTGCTCTTAGCAAACTCTGATCCACAGGATCTATAAGAGGAGGAAAGGTCAGACATGTCAGAGCTTTAAATGTAAATGTTAATTGAGTTTTTTTTTCTTTACTTTAACAAATGTAAATTCTTTGTTTGTTTTGTTTTGTTTTGTTTTGTTTTGTTTTGTTTTGTTTTGTTTTGTTTTGTTTTGTTTTGTTTTCTGCTTCTTGAAGCCGGACTTTGAAATGACCTCATCAGCAGAGACGTGAGCGGTTATTTGTTGGTAATCAACTTTTTAGGAATCAGGTTTGATCAGCAAGTTTTGAATTTCAAAGTTGATGCTTTGTAGTTTGCGCCTGAGTTTTAGGTGTAAAATGTTTAACAGTGCAGACAGTGCAACAGAAAAACGCAACCGAACCAAACAGGCGACAAAAAGAACATATTGAATCACATCAGAGTCACATGAGCAGAATGTTTTAAATACATACCGACATGTTGGCTTGTGCGTTGCCATGGTAAAGGCACATGTGTTGTCATGTTCCTGCTGTGTACATCACTTCAGTGTTCCTCTGGCAACAATGACATCCCTGTCTGTTCTACTTCGAGCAGGTACAACCAAAGAAGAGATTTTGTGCCTCGTCTCTGTTTGTTGTGTCACTGGTTTGAGCTTTCAGGGCCACCGTACTGTACAGTATGTATATAAATAAAGTTTATATAGTGTAGTGCGGACGTACACAGCACCTTGTCATCTGGTTTTGACCAACACATGTCGCTGATGTAACTTTATAACAGTTATATCATAGTTTCTGTTTCTGTGTGTGTGTGTGTGTGTGTGTGTGATTACCACAGGTGTGACTCAGTGTGTGAGCTGTAAATCTCTGCACACTCACTAATGAATGATCTATGAGCCGAGCGGCTGAGAGACCACCAGCTCAATGATCTGATGTATCACAGCATATGACCCCCTCACACACACACACACACACACACACACACACACACACACACACCAGGCTCACATTAAAGGCACTAATGCAAATATACAGTAGCTGCTGTGTGTGTTTGGCTGCTCCCTTAGCATCACTTTTTTTCTGTGTGTGTCTGTGTGTGTGTGTGTGTGTGTGTGTGTGTTATGACAGTCTCTTGTTGTGGCCCCACAGGGGAAAGCCCAGGAGGGTTTTCATCATGCCCCCACCCCACCTCACTGCCCCTCCCCTTCATATCTTCACGTGTTTGTATTTTAACAGCTCTCCCGGCACTTCTTCATTATTGAACGCTTCCTCTGACATATTTTCTGATCACTTCTTTAAAGCATCCGGGGACACCGGAGGAGAGCATGCAAATTAAAAACACTTCCACAGGGGAAAGATGTAACAGAGAAAAGAGAGAGAGAGAGAGAGACACAGAGGGAGGAAAAGTTTCAGCTTTTTTCACCATTGTGCCATTTGATAAATATTTCTCTTGAGTCTCAAGAGTTTGCAGGAAAACCTCATTTGTGGTTTTGTGTGTCACCTCCCTCCAAAGTGCTGGGGGTTGTCGGGAGGTTGGAAGGAGGAGTAAAAAAAAAAAAAAAAAAAAGAACACACACACACACACACACACACACACACATACTGGAGTATTTTGGAGTTGCCACCGGGTGGGACGCCGCCTCACCCACACATCACCCATTTACACCCATCAGAAAGCAGCGATGGCAGCAGAGAGGACGGGAGAGCTGTCGAGTACAAAGTGAGGCAGGGAAGGAATCCAACAAAATCTGAGTGTGTGTGTGTGTTTCTGAGTGTGTGTCTGTGTGTGTGTGTACTGTATGTAGTTGAGGGAAGCTGTGGGTTTTGACTTTGGGAGTTGTTTTTTGGGGGTGTTGAACACCAGCACCACACTGTTTGGTCTCCTCCAAAGAGGTGCACTGTGGCAGAATTATTGCATATTGCCTATGACAGCGATAACGACTTGCCGCATATTGGGATTATACTGCTGTGTGAAGTCTTGGCACCCAGCCTATTAAATATGCATGAATGTTTGAAATGAATTTTGGAGGATTTTTTTTTCCCTCACCCCCTTCCCCTCATCCTCCCCCCACCATCACCATCACCACCACCTCCTCCTCCTCCTCCTCCTCTTCTGCCCCCTCCTCTTCATTGTCAAACTACATAATCATATTCCTGTCTATTAAAATTCGGATGAATAATTTAAACGTATGGCAACAGCCAGCGCTCTGAAAGAGGAGGTTTGTGTTCAGCAGCTGGCAGACAAGGTTGCTTTTGATGAGCGATGCATGCTAAATTGACATTGTTGTGGTGGAAAAAAGGGGCGAAGCAAAAACAATAGAAGAAAAAAGCAACACGTCAAAAAATTTCACCCCTGTGAAATCCGACGCCCCGCGACTTCAAAAAAAGTGTGACACAGAAACATATTGGCAGATATGAAATATTCAGCAAGGTTACAGCGAGGGCTGCAGCAGGTGGAGGAAGCGCCGGCGTGTTGGCAAACACCTGTCAATCTGTGGCTGTTTCATGCCGTTTAATTCGAGTCATCGACTTTATCAGCGTGACAGTTGTTCAGAAACAATCCCTGCCACGTGCAGAGTCTGGGCTACGTTTCAACAAACAGAGAAACTAAAAACAGTCGCACTCAACAGCGTCCGTCCCTGTGCACGTGGAGTGTGACAGTGACGACAGACGAGATCATCAAACCTGAGATTGAGAGGGATTAAAACAACAAGTAACAAAAGTCATCAGAGTGACCTCTGACCTTCGACCAACAAGTTCCAAGTGAGTAAGTTTTGTGCCAAATTTAGAGCAGATTTGAAGATGAGACGTTCACAGGACGATGAGGACGGACAGAAAACATAATCCCTGTCCTCCGGCTGTCACTCCTGCAGAGTCGTTGAAATGTTTTCACAAGGACGGGCAAACGGAGGACACTATCACTGAACACTTTGTGTCTGTGGGGATGAATTATGTCAAAATGTTTATTTTAATACGATGATTGAAAACAAAAAAAACAAAAAGTGTAAGTTTCTCCACTCAGGTATCGAATCTTAAAGCTGCATCATTCATCATTACTTCATGTTCACACATCCACCAGGCTTAAAACCAACATTATTGTTGTCCACTCGAAGATCTACGTGTTGTGGCTCTGGTTTGGTCTCCACCATCTCTGGCTCTTCAGCTTCCTGATGGATAAAACTGATGAAGAGAAACCATCCACAGAACCTCCGGCCTGGTGTTTCTATGTCCTTTAGTGGTGTCCTTTTGTTCTCTTTTTTTCCTGCTTTCCTGCTGTAAGTCTCTTTCTTTCCCCCCTCTTTTCTTTTTTTCTCAGATTAATCTACGAGTAACTTCAAAGAGAAATAAAACACAGACAGAGATCCAGTCAAATAGGTACCAGTTTCTGATCAGGGGGTAAATTAAGCCCCGCCCCCAGTGGGTGCTCGACCTTTTCAGTCCCTGTGGTCTGATCTGACTTTACATTAAAGTGTACCACCCATTTATACTGGGGCTCGTGCCCAGTGAAACCGGTCTGGTGTCGGCCGTGCCCCAAATGTCTCCAACGTCGAGGCCTTCGTCAGCCTTTTAAATACACTCGTTTGAAACAAGCAGCTGCTTCATCCTGAGATTCAAGGTCTTAATTCTTTAAAAACTCATAATGAAACTGATTTGATTAAATAATGGAAATGAAATCAGATGAATCACCTGCAAAGATTTTCTTCTCTTTTCTTATTTTGTAGTTTTGCTGTAACAGAAAATGCAGACAGGAAGACAGATACACAGCGGACTGAATCCTATATACTGAGGACACTGACTGGATGCAAACACACACACACGCACAGATGTGGAGATTGTGCATGTGTGTGTGTGTGTGTGTGTGTGAGAGAGAGAGAGAGTGTGGGACCAGGAGAGTGCGAGCTTGAAAGCGAATGCAGAAATTGGAGATATAGCTGTGGGTGGAGGGCAAACTAACTTTGAACATTCATTGCAGTGAAGTTATTATCCGTCTTCTCTAGAGGTCACAGCCAAGGCTGCTGGGTATAGGCTCCTCAAACGAGAAAAAAACTCCCACGTATTGAACTCAAACAGCACGATATGAGTCTCCACTTATTCCCCAGCCCTCAGAGAAAAAAAATGTAAACAGACAGGCAGGAGGTTATTATCTTAAATCTGATTAATACATGCTAAATAAAGATCCAAATCACTGAATGATTTTTTCCTGGATGTGTTTTTTTCCTCATTTTATGCAAATTCTCAATGGAAAATGTCTCAATGAAAATGTAATTTTTTGTTTTATTATCATATTTATACAGTTTGTTTTGACAAGATTTAAATCTGAGCACATTTCTCAGACACATGAAGCAGTTTGAGTTCATTTCACCAGTACATGAAGGTCATCTAATTCAAATGCAGCTCAAATGAAACTGAACTGAAGTGACATCTCAGCTGTAAAAGACTTTTTTTTTTTTTTTTTTTTTATGCAATTTCAAAATAAGTGCCCGAGTGCTGTTCTCCATTTGGCCACCAGAGGGTGTTGAGGTATGAAATGTCAGTTCTAAGACATGGAGCCTTTAATGAAATATTATCCATGTTGTGTTTTTATCACTTGAACTGCAGTGTTTTCACTCTGCCAGAGGTGAAGGGATGTGAAGCTTGTGTGTGTTTTTCCTCCCTCAGGTTTTATTCTGGATCTCCACTGACAGTTCACCAGACCCAACAGCACAGAGTATCTGACACATGATTCACTGTATAAAGTCTCATTTGACTATATTCAGTGGTGTTGTCTGTACAAAATAGGAGACTGGATGCAGTGAACCATGAGACAGTTAGTTTTAGGTCTAATTGATCTTAATCGTGATCATCTAAAAGACCGGTTTGGATCTTTTCCCACTGTTTAAAACTCGTGGATGTGTTACTCTGCAGATATTCTGGCATGAGAATGGGAATCAATCCTGACGTGGTGGCGGTGCACTCACCCAGTGAGGGGCTATTAGCAGCCGGCGAAGCAGCTCAATACAGAGAACCCACAACACCTGAACAAGAGAATTCACAGCCAATAATGTTTTGAACCCAGTGGCCTCACGTGTTATTGATTTCCCGCTCTCTGTGTAGACACAATGTGTGGTACACCGCTGCTCAGACCACTACCTCGTATGTGTGTGTGTGTGTTTGTGTGTGTTTTTTTTTATAAGTTTTACCTCAGTCCAACTAAAAGCAGCAGCAGCAGCAGCAGCAGCAGAGCCCCAGGCTGTGTGTCAGGAGACCCATCTGAGTCTGAGGTACGAGGCCAAGAGTTCATCCAGATGATCCGTCCAGATTAGTGTCAAACACTCGATCCATCGTCTTTAACTGAGAGCTTGACTTACGATTTGTTTGTCGAACTCCTGTTCACAAAGCTCAACTTTGATTCATGGCAGTACAGGAGGTGTCTGAGGAGTCTTAATGGACATTATAAGTTTGTTTTAACACTTTTTTTGTCATTATTCTGTTTCACTATTGGAATTCATTCACCCAAAGGAGCAGCCGCAGCTTTTTCCAGCCCTCAGAGGTATGTGTAAATGCTCCTGAGAAGAGATTTTGGGTCAAGTATTCCTTTTGTTTAATGGATACTCCTGGTTCCTCACAGCTTGGGTCTGTGTTTCCTGTAGTTTTGGATATCGACAAGAAACAGAACAAGGCGACAAACACAGATACAGTGAGTCTGCAGGGTCAAAGTTTAACGAGGAGTTCAGGTTGTTTAGCATCATCATCATCATCATCGTGTTCCAGGTCTCAGCTGTTGAATTTTAATTTTTGGATTTTACCGTTCCTGATAAAAATGTAGAATCATCAGGTTCAGGTTGATGACGGTCTTTAGAAGTACAAAGTGTGTATCTTTATATTTACTGTACATGTAAAGTGTTTACATGCAGCAGCGATGTGTTGGCTGCATCTTATGTGCTCAGAGGCTGGTAGTTTATGTGTTGGACTGTCTGTACTATACATGCACTTTGTTGTAGGCATGTGTGTGTGTGTGTGTGTGTGTGTTCACACACTCTGCGTTCGGTGCTCCTCTGGAGTCTCCACTCAATAAGTTGGCTACAAATGCAAAAACCTGCGAGATCAAAGGGAATATCACCCTGCTAATTCAACTTCAGATCAGAGAGAGAGATCTTCAAATTAAGCGCGAGGTTTTGAAGTAAACGCTGTTTTGCCACCGCGTTTCATTTATTTTCAGCTCCAGCGCCCTAATTGGCCCCAGAGGTGAGGAGGAAAGTGGATGGGATGGGAGTGCAGACCCAGGGCCAGCTATCCATCTAAAATGTGCTCTAATGAAAAGGTCTGGGGAGAAATTGACATTTTGGTGCTAAAAGAGCAAAGCCGTGTCAGATCGGCCAGTGGCCAAGCAAAGAGCCCTGTGGGACCTGCACTCTGAGAGCAGCTCAATATTTCATGTATCATATAGGTATTAATTAGACTCTGCATAACATATTTCCACACCTTTTACCACAAACTATGTCCAGACACAGACTCTGACCTCCTTTCCACAGACTGTTCACTGCTGCTGCTGCTGCTGCTGCTGCTGCTGCTGCTGCTGCTGCTGCTGCTGCTGCTAGTTAACGTCTGTCTGGACACCTGCATGAGTTACTGAGATGAGGGAGCAGGCATCAGGTTGAACATTTAAATTCCGTGTTATTGTTTCCTGCCTCAATATGTTTTGCGCTGATGGGCTGCATCAGATAACCTCATTCTTTAATAGATGCTGTTACACAGACTGGAACAGCTTCATTCCAAAACACATTTCCCCAAATCAATCTAATTTCAAACCAAAATGTTGCTGGATATTATTCAATATCTTAAAATTACACTTCATTGTATTTTGTAAACACACATCTCCAACCAGCTTATTTTTGGTCCTGGTCCTGGTCCTGGTACCAGCTCCAGCACTGTCCCGACCCCATGGTCCTGGCTCTGGTCCTGCAGCTCCAGCACTGTCCCGACCCCATGGTCCTGGCTCTGGTCCTGCAGCTCCAGCACTGTCCCGACCCCATGGTCCTGGTTCTGGTCCTTGTCCTGGTTCCTATCACAGCATCTGGACCCTTTCAGGCTCTCACACTCACTTACAGCTGATGTTCTTTAAGTCAGTCAGGGTTCAGGGCCTGAGAGGTGGAAGTGAACTGGGCCCTTGTGTCCCCAGCCTGGGCTAACTCTAGAGCTAGGGTAGGTAAGCCTAATGACAGTGAGGGTTAATGTTAGAATTAAGGATTAAGGAAATGAGACAACCACAACATGTGAATATCACATCAATATGTGATTGTTGAACATCTTTTTCCTAAAGCAGGGACATTAGCTGCTGCTCTAACAACAGCCTCCGCTCTTGGTTGCAGGCGTTCCTCCAGATTTCCGAGGCTGGCTGCAGGGATCTGTTCCCATTCACACAGAGGAGGCATTAGTGAGGTTGGCCAATAACGGCAATTATCTCAAAGGTGTTGGACGTGGCCTGGGGTTTGCTGTGCAGGCCGGTGGAGTTTTCCCACACTGCACTGGGGGGAAAAATCCTTTGGCTTTGCGTGCAGATGGACTGTCATGTTGAAACAGGAAGCTGCTGCCATAAAGATTTCTTTTTCCTTGACATTTAACCAACAAAACCAAAAACCTGAAAACAGCATCCAACCAGTGTGGCTGCGTAGCACAGAGCTATAAATCAGTGCGGATAAGTGGATGCAGCAGTTTGTTGTTGATGTAAAGAAAAGAAACATCCGTGCGTAGCTGTGGCTGGATAACAACGCTGAAAAGACAGGAGTGAGGAGAAGAGGGGTTTTGTTTTCCATCTGACACTGATGGATAGCTTAAGCTGGATGAGCCAGCGTCTGGACAGTCCAGACCTTCATAAAATCCTGCGGATTAATCGAAGGAGGGAACACATCAATACCGACATGTCACCAGTCACTTACATGTATGTAGCCTATAGTGGAGCAATATGACTTCTCCATCACCTGCTTTTGGAAAAGAATATCCACAATAGGCCTGCACATCTGAGGCTTACGGTTTTCACTGACGTATCATAAAAAGTAAAAAATGTATACTTTTCCCAAACACAAAAACCAGACTTGTTTACAGCTTGACCGTCGTGTGTTTATTACTTTATTCAAATGAGGGCTTTGAGAGCAGAAGTGGGAGTTTGCTCAACCTCACAGAGGCGTAATCCTTCAGTTGACCTTAAAGTCACCATGAAATGAAAAATGACTTTGTCAACTTGTTTGCTAATTTCCCCCCTCTGCTACTACGCTATAATCCTATATATGAACAAATTGGAAAAAGTCTGAGCACACATTTGTTTTTGTTGCTTCCCACTCTGTCGATTTGACACAAAACCTTTTATTGAGAAAGTTTTTTTTTGTTAATGTCATTTCTTTCCTTCTTGTTGAACCGCAATGAGCTCACGCTGAACTGCACATGTGGAAATGGCACCGCCAGATAATAAAATAGTTTTTTTATTTGTTTGAAATCATATAATTTTATGTTTTTGGTGGATCGTCCCTGCAACTATACACAGCTCATGAAATTAACAAGGCATGATGCATGCTGCTAAACATAAAAATCACCAGTTGTAGATTGAAGTTATGTGGCGTGCACATGAAAACATCATTATAGGAAGAGATGGAGTAACTAACACACAACGATGTCTCCTAATCACCGAAGCGATGCCCATAGTGTTGGTGTGAAACAACAAATTAATGATGTCACTTCACGGCCACATTTTGTTTTTCATGATATCAAGTTTTTAAGATGAATATATATATATATATATATATATATATATATATATATATATTGTAGCGTGTTTGTTTCACTCCACTTTGTGCGACCAAGGTTTTTGCTGATAATGAACGTGCAGTGGCAGCCTGGAGCCAGCTACCACGTTGGAGGACACTCATGCTCTGTCAAAAAGCCTCCTGCCTCCTCCACCAAGGCCACCTATTCATGCTGCTGGAAAATCTCCCACATGCTGTCAGTGGAAACACAAGGGATGACCGTGGGTGCCTCAAAAGATATTCAGACAAAAAAAAAAGAAGAAGAAGAGGAAAAAGAAAAGGAAAGAAAGACAGCCTACTGTTGCTGTCAATACAGGCAGAGTGATTTCTGCAAGGAAGAAAGAAGTTTCACATGGTGCTTGGGAGTCCATACTATAATGAGGACTGACTGCACTGCTCCTATTCTAATCCCATAGGATCGCACTGAGAGTCTGCACTGTGCTCTGTGGTAGGTTTGTAACCTCTCTATGATATTTTGATCTTGTAGACAGCTGCATTTCTCGCCTGTCTTGTTAAGAAAACCGCAGAGGAACATGGATAATAACATACACAGCTGAAACAAATAAACAGGCTAATTTCATGTCACTGCTTTGATCTTATCTGATACCCCAGTGTTTCAAATGTGTCACTCTGGTTTCCACTTAAGTGTTTAATATTACACCTAAAATCAAAAGCTGAACTGATGGTGCAGTCACAGTCAGACACTGCACTGTAATAATGTCTTTTTGAATCCGGATACATCGTCTTCAAGGATGTATTACCAGCTGTGAAGATGGCCCCACTGTCCCCCAGTGTGCTTTAACTGCTTAGCTAATATAGCACAATATCAGCTGACATGCTGAAGCCATAAAGGTGGGTCCTGCTTAATTATCTCATCTTAAAATTGTATTTTGAAGATGGTCCCTCTGTCAAGAGCTGGTTTGAAGACCTCGCAATTTGCTTACATGATGCATATTCCTAAATGAGTTTGAATTAAGTGAAATTACCACATGGCCAGTCTGGAGAAAAGTAGTGTTATAGCACTGGACTGCTGTGCACATTGCACAAAAAGTGTGAGCAGCGCGAGGTGTTAAGGGCCCAGCAGAGGCTCATAACCACACAGGATGTGTACAGTACATAATCTATGCAACTCTGCATGGTTCCTGAGACCAAATAGGCGCTTTTAATTCATTTAAGAACACTGAGGAGAGAGGTAATGCTATATAAAGATTTATAAACCTATTGACAGCCAAGATTTAAGTTAAATCAATGACAGAAAGGTACTTTTACACATTCACATGCTGCAGGTTATAAAGAGGTCACACAGGGGTCACAATAAAATACAAAGGCTGCCAATCACTGATGGTGGATCTTCTGTTGCCTGTGGAAGATCCCACAGTGAGAAGCATCTCCTTAAACACTGATTCTTTATTCAGTTTTTCAAGCTCTGCTCATCTGTAAAAGAAATCTGCAATGTCATGGCTTAATAAAAGTTGCTAAGCAACACTGACTTGTAGAGATAAGAGTGCTCTACCGATTTAATGCAATGGTATATTGGTTCAGAAATACATGTGGGTGATGGTGATATAGTTTTTGACAGTAAAATTGCATACTTGAACATATTATATAGTGTGTGAGTCCCACTGCACTTTCAAGCTCCTGGAGTGGAACAGTGTGGATAGAAAAAAAGGAAAAATCTGAGTTTTACCAGCTCGTACTTTATCTTATCTTGTATGTATATGCAGTGAGAGAGAAAGTAGGGTCATGGAGAGAGAGAGAGGTGCAGAAAGGGGTCAGAGCCTACATTGTACCCGTACCAGGTGAAGCCTTACTTGTCTATGCAAACATGATGTTATAGCGACATCTGCGGGACAATAAACTGACTCACAGTTAAAATGACATTTAGAAAATATAATAATATAGTTTATTTCCAATAACTTCACGTTATTTTAAAGTTAAATCTAATCTTAAGGAATCGGATGGTGTTAAATGTGTGTCCTAAAAATGCTGCCCTTCAAAACGTGTCCCCTTGTGAATCACGCTTGGTCATTTAAAGTGATTTGTAGCCAGGCCAATCAACTCTGCTCTTCTTCCCCGCTCGGCCAATCAGAGACAAGAATGCTCCGACGTGGAGGTTTGGCTTACGAGCGCCAAAAAGTGCTCCTCGCGCACGTGTGTAGAGTTACATTGTACTCGGATGGGTGTAACTGCGCAGGAAGTGAGTGTAAGATCTGCCATCTGCGCAGGTGCTATGTAGTTGTGTGGTGTGTTAACATTACGCAACCGACCCGGTGAGTCAACGGCCAAGCGGCATGAGGGGACAAGCGGGCAGCACGGACACGGGATGATCAGGGGAAATCATGTGTTTTTATTAACGAGAGCTGGTCAGAAATCCGCGAGGGAGACAGTCGTCGTTGTATAATTCAACCGTTGACGTTAAAAGCATGTTTCGTCAAACGAAGGCGGTGCTCCAGAAACTTCGATACGTTAGGTAAGTTAAGCTAACGGTCCGGTAGATCAGGGCTGAAGCTAGCACACCTGGAGGGTCGAATCGGTTCAGTGAGCAGCTGTTGAGGTTGTAGCATCACGACAGCAGTGCACCGTGACGATATGTTGGTGATGTTATGAGACGAGAGAGGGAGTTTGTCTCTGTCGCGATGTGTCACGAGCTGATGAACCAGCTGATGCAACCAGAGATGAGAGAGCATCTGCTCGGAGTTAGCCGGTGGAAGTTTGTTATTAGCTCATTTAGCTAGCTCCGTATGTAGAGAGGAGATAAACAGGCACTGTCAGTTCAAACGTGAAGAAAAGAGCAGTGATTGCAGCTCAGGTGGGTGTTACTTCATGTGATGTGGTCTATAGTGTTTGCACATGGGCTCACAAGCAGGTGTTTTGTCTGCCAGGTAGATCTTCAAAATAGATGGGGAGTTATTACCCACATACAAATATCGTGTCGTAATGTTTAAACCTAAGGTTTGAAGCACACACTATGCCGACACTGTGTTTTGGGGATTGATTTAGTAGAAGATATTGATTGATTGATTGATTGAACCTGGGCTTAGTTTGTTGGAAAACTACTTTTTTCTGGTGACACCAGCCTTGGCCTGGCTGTTGGGTGTGTGGGCAGAGGGTGCTGGATGCTGTGTAAATCAGCCACTACACTGAAACTGTAGCACATAGGATCTGTTTTTTTTTTTTTTTTTTTTTTTTACTTTGCACAATGATAGATGATTGATTGTGATGGCTGATTAATATTTTGCCCCCACAGTGTCAATGGACAGCGGCATACCTGGAGACTGAAGAGCACTTCAGCAGAGAGAGCTCTTCAGTATCAGCCAGGACAGAAGATCCATGGTTTTACAGTCAGAGAGGTTAGTCTGATGTAATGCTCCAGGGTGATTGTGTGTTGTTTTGTCTTTTGCAACTCATTGCAGTGAGCTGCCACTTCCTGTCAATAAACTGTTCATATTTTTGAATGGTAACCTTGGGTCAGAGTAGAATGACTTATGGTTTATAAAGAAGCGTGAAAACTTTGGAGGTCTAAATTCCTGGGTGTCAAAATGTTTTACAGGTAAAATCTCAATTTTCTGATTGATTTTGATTTAACATGATGTAAATGTTCTTTGTTTCTGATCAGATGTCTTATGGCCTACTTGATCGTGAAGTCTCAGCTGCTAAATGTTTTCTTGTCCAGGTTGTAGCCGTCCCCGACCTGTTCCTCACCGCAGTGAAGCTGAGTCATGATAAAACTGGAGCTCAGTACCTGCACGCAGCCAGAGATGACTCCAACAACCTCTTCAGGTTGGTTTGAAATGAGTTTTAGATTTGACTTTAGTAGAATATGATCATTTTTACTCTGTCGCTGTAATTATGCTTACAGTTTTTGTTTATGCAACTTGCATATTCTTGAACCGAAGAACAGAAAAGATGGTTAAAACATCTGTGGCTGTGTTTCAGTGTCCAGTTCAGGACGACCCCCATGGACAGCACAGGGGTCCCTCACATCCTGGAGCACACGGTGCTGTGTGGATCTGAGAAGTATCCATGTAGAGACCCGTTCTTCAAGATGCTCAACAGGTCTCTGTCCACCTTCATGAACGCCTTCACAGGTACAGAACACTGTGTTCACATCCACAACGATATCCTCAGTGCTAGTCTCATTTTATGCTTTATTTCCATCAGTCTGAGGTTAAAATGATGCAGATTTCACTAACCTGTCTATCACTGTGTTATTTGAAATGATATAGAGACAGACATCACAGTGAAAGTCATATAAAGGAATATTTTCATTTAACAGCTGAATGTTTTTGTTGTTTTCTCGCCGACAGCCAGTGACTACACCATGTATCCCTTCTCAACCCAAAATGCAAAAGACTTCCAGAATCTTCTGTCCGTTTATCTGGACGCCGTTTTCTTCCCGTGTTTACGAGAGCAGGACTTCTGGTGAGATTTCCCCGGTGCTGCACGTTTGTCACATTTGTTCATGCACCTGTTTTCACACACTTGTCATACTGATAAAAACCAGAGAGGTGTTTTTATCGTTTTTGTTTTGGTCTGCAGGCAGGAGGGCTGGAGGCTGGAGAATGAAAACCCCACAGATCCCAGCTCCCCCTTAGTGTTTAAAGGAGTGGTGTTCAATGAGATGAAGGGAGCTTTTGTAAGTCAACACTTCCACATACGTAACATTTATCTCTTCTCATTTACTGTGGTGTGTGTAAACATAAGTGTAATGGGCTTAAAAGTCCAACACTGAAGCATGATAATAAGATCTGTGTGTGTGTGTGTGTGTGTGTGTGTGTGTGTTCTCACAGTCGGACAACGAGCGCCTGTACGCCCAGCACCTCCAGAACAAGCTGTATCCAGACCACACCTACTCTGTGGTGTCTGGAGGAGAACCTCTGGCCATCCCCGACCTGACCTGGGAGCAGCTCAAACAGTTCCACGCCACACATTACCACCCCAGCAATGCCAGGTACACACACACACACCTTTCACACTCACACACACTAGAGAGGAGCAACAGAAAAGTGCTTCATGTGAACATTGGCTGTTTTTTTTTTTTTAACATTTCCAGGTTCTTCACTTATGGAGATTTGCCTCTGGAGCAGCACCTGAAGCAGATTGAGGAGGAAGCTCTGTCCAAGTTTGAACGTATCGACCCGAACACAGAGGTCCCGTCCCAGCCGCAGTGGAGCAGCCCTGTAAGTCCAGGAAGCAGACTCATTACTTTAACAGTGAAGGAGGGAGTGTGTTAGAGTCAGTCTGCTGTAACAGTCCTGAGCAACAGACAGGGTTCCTGCAGCATTTTATTTTGAAAATCCTCAGAAATGACTCCCACAGTCTCACTGTGAGTTCCCCTGGCTTCCACAGAGAGAAGATCATGTGACCTGCAGCCCCGACGCTCTGGCTCCGGATCCGTCCAAGCAGAACACGCTGTGTGTGAGCTACCTGCTGGGAGAGTAAGATCACAGTCACCTCGTCTCTTTCTGTTTCCTGCTCACACGTCTGCACACAAACACGTCGTGTATCAGAATGTTATTGATAAGATTATGGATTATGATTGTTTCCTGCTTCTTGTGTTGCTGATCGTTTTTGACTTTGACCTACAGGGACCTGTCGTTTCTTCTTTAACATTATCTCCTTCAGTCCAAACAGACACAGCAGCAGCAGCTCTCTATTAACACTGGAGCTTTAATCCTGCTCTTTTACTCCTGAACATCTGAGCTCTTATTCTGTTTTATGTTTTAACTCTGTCCAGCATCACCAACACGTTTGAAGGCTTCACTCTCAGCCTGCTGTCGTCTCTGATGATCTCTGCACCAAACTCTCCCTTCTACAAAGCTCTGATCGAACCCAAGTTAGGAACGGACTTCTCCTCGGTCGTAGGGTGTGTACACTTCAAAATAACAGCTACAGACCTCTAACACACCGAGTCTGGAGCAGGTTCAGTTTGATTTTATCACTGTGGGTGAAAAACTAAACAACTGACTGAGTGGCAGCTTTTAAAGGTTCATTACAGGAATATCTTTATCAAGAGCTTATTGAAATCCTCCTCTTGCAGATACGACGGCAGCACGAAGGAGGCGTCGTTCAGTATCGGACTGCAGGGGATGGCTGAGGAGGACACAGAGCGGGTGAAACAGATCATCAGCCAAACCATCGATGACATTATAGAGTAAGTCCTGTGATCCCAGTGTCTGTTCAGTGACTTCATCTTTACTAGCAGCTCATAGATCTGCTGTGGACGTGAGGAGAAGAGCTCAGAGTTCAAGACAGTTTCATTTATTTGACAAAACTGCTCTGATGCAGAGATGTTGCTCTGATAAAGGTGTAGAAGAAGTGATCAAACAGACCAAAGGCACAGAAGGAACAGAAACCAACAGCAGTTTGAAACCAGTCCTGTTAAAACAGGCTTCATTTGGCTTCACCACCGTTTACACTCTGTATCTCTCAGACATAAACAAACTGTCTCATGCTGAAGCACAGAAGATCAGCTTATATCCTGTCCAGTGTTACTGTCACATGAGGCAGCAGGAGCAGAGCAGAGAAGAGTTTCCACATGATAACAGAGTCATTTCTGTCTGTCGTCCAACACAGGAGTGGATTTGAGGAGGAAAGAATCGAGGCTCTCCTCCATAAGATCGAGATCCAGATGAAACACCAGTCCACCAACTTCGGTCTGTCGTTGGCCTCGGTGAGTTCGGTTTGTTGTTTCTGTTCTGGGAGACCTTCATGTCCCAAGAACGGGTGAAGCAGACGATGCAGTCTTTACATTGGGTTTGTCACTCTTGACAGTTTGCGTGTGTCATGTGTGTTTTCTAGTACATAGCGTCATCGTGGAATCACGACGGTGACCCTGTGCAGCTGCTGCAGATCAGCAACAGTGTTGCCAAGTTCAGACAGGCCCTGGCAGAAAATCCTCGTTTCCTCCAGGACAAAGTCAGGCACTACTTCAGAGTGAGTGAAGCTGGGATCATTTTGTACTGTTGCAGGTGGATTACAGAGGGACAGTAGAGTAAAAGGAAGGGGGAACTCTCCTTTCTCTGGGTTCTCAGAGGTCAGAGGTCAAGCAGCTCTTTGGAGCTGGTTTATATGAGGTCTGACAGGAAGGAGTTCACATCAGATCCTTCATCTGAGTTTTTTCCGGGTTTGATGCTAATTCTCGTTGTTCTGTTCCCAGGAGAACACCCACAGGCTGACCCTGTCCATGAGCCCAGACGACGCCTACCTGGAGAAACAGGCCCAGGCCGAGGAGGAGAAGCTTCAGAAGAAGATCCAGGCTCTGTCTGACAGCGACAAGAAGGAGATCTACGAGAAAGGTAACGACGATAATGTCACTGATGAATGTGGGGGTGGGGAGCTGGGAGTTCCTCACCTCAGGCATCAGAAATGTACCATCTTCCAGCTCTTCACTTACACTCACATACTGATATTCACTACATTACTAATGTAAACATGAGTTTTACAAAATGGAGGTTTGACCCCGACATGACAGGGATGTGTCTGTCCTCCTGAAGGTCTGGAGCTGCTGGCTGTTCAGAGTAAAACCCAGGACGCCTCCTGTCTGCCTGCGCTCAAAGTGTCCGACATCGAGCCGACGATTCCCATCACTGCGGTCCAGATGGGCTCTGCAGGTACAGCACACTTTCACTTCCTGTGGCGTTGGCACAGCGGGTGCAGCAGGTGGTGTGTTTGTTGTCGTCACTCAGAGATGATGGAGAGTCTCCCCTGTCCTGGCTCTCCACAGGAGGGGTCCCGGTGCAGTACTGTGAGCAGCCCACCAACGGCCTGGTTTACTTCAGGGCCATGTGCAGTCTCAACACGTTACCTGAGGACCTCAGGCTTTATGTCCCGCTCTTCTGCAGCGTCATCACCAGGTGAGTTTACCTGGCAGGGTTAAAACAGAAGGTCTCCAGCTCAGTGTTTGTGTCTCTGATCATCAGGATGGGCTCTGGAGGTCTGGACTACAGACAGCAGGCCCAGCAGATGGACCTGAGGACCGGGGGCATGTCTGTGTCCACCCAGGTCATCCCTGACTCCACCCACCTGGACATGTACGAGCAGGTCAGCGCCGAGTCCAAGGCTTCTGCTGCAGATCAGAAAACCGTACATTTGTGTTGAGCTTGATTCGCTGTTGTTGGCCCAGTGCATGCTGGGAGAAATGGACTGAATATGGTTCACTGCTGATCTGTCGCGGTGTGTGTGTGTGTTCACCTGTGTGTTGTCCTCTGTTGTGTCAGGGCGTCCTCCTGATGTCCTCCTGCCTGGAGAGGAACCTTCCTCACATGTTTCAGCTGTGGAGCGACATATTCAACAGGTACACACACACACACACACACACACACACACACACACACACATGCAGCAGCTAACACTGATTTTATTATCTAAAATTATATTATTTTAAATAAACGTTCTTAATCAGACTTCACTGTGTTTCCTTCAGCCCACGCTTTGATGATGAGGAGCGCCTCCGAGTGCTGGTGATGTCATCGGCGCAGGAGTTGGCCAATGGGATCTCATACTCGGGTCACATGTACGCCATGACACGTGCAGGCCGTCACCTGAGCCCAGCAGGAGACCTCCAGGAGAGCTTCAACGGGATGGAGCAGGTACCTGTGTGCTGCCGTCCTGCTGCCACTCACCTGGAGCTGCACTACAGACAGCAGTCAGCTGTACAGAGGGGGGTGGGCCTGTCCGTCTGTGCCTGTGTCTGTACCTGATGTCTGTGTTTGTGTTCTCTGACCATCAGGTGAAGTTTATGAAGAGAATCGCGGAGATGCCGGATCTGAGCCAAGTCATCAGGACGTTACCCAGGATCAAAAAACATCTTCTCAACCCCGACAACATGAGGTGGGATGATGTCACAGCTGCTGGTGACTGGGTGTCAGCTTCATATCTGTCTCTGTTACAGTGACCTGTAAGGATCTATAAATGTGTTTGTCACAGATGTGCAGTGAACGCCACTCCACAGGCCGTGTCCGACACCGCAGCACAGCTGGACACTTTCATGAGGGACGTGGCTGAAAGCAAGAGAGAGCGCAAACCTGTCAGACCAAATATCACCGAGGTGAAGTCTCAGCTGTCACACTGAGTATTTACAGATGATTTTTTTTTTTTTTACTCATTCTGCTTCTTCTTCCTCTAATAAAGAGACCTCTGGACCCTCTGGATGAGTCTGGAGCCTGCAGGAAACTGATCTCTGTGAGTTCACTCCAACTTTGTCACATTCACTTGATTAACGACAGAAAACAGAAGAAATGAAATGATACGGCGCTGTGAGCAGAGAAAGACAGAAGGACAAGGAAGCACAACACACACAGCTGTTTTTCCCCTGGAGCATGAGATTAGGACAAAGTCTTGACTTTTAACACCAGTGAACTAACAGACTGATCCACCAGTCGTCTTGTTCACGCTCCGTCTTGTTCGCTCAGCATGAACTGATGACGTCACTGTCTCTCCTCAGGAGCTGAACTTCCAGCCCTGTCAGATGAAGACGTTTTTCCAGATGCCTTTTCCCATCAACTTCGTCAGTGAGACGATCCGCACGGTGCCGTTCTCCCACCAGGACCACGCCAGGTAACAGCTCTGTCATTTAACCGCTCAGGTTTCACTCTGAGGTTTCAGACATTCAAAGTGTTTTTCCTTCGTCTGAATGAAATGGATTCATGTTAAAACGATCAGAGGCTCGTGAGCTGCGTCATCTGTTGAGAAAGTATTGAAACTGTGAGTGTGAGTTTTGTACACAACCTGATTCTTGTACATGTGGCTGCTTGGTCCTTGTTTAACTGTGTATTTTTTATTTCAGCCTGTGCATCTTGGCGAGGATGATGACAGCGAAATTTCTCCACGGAGAGATCAGGGAAAAAGGCGGAGCCTATGGCGGGGGCGCCAGGATGGGAGGAGGCGGTCTGTTCTCCTTCTACTCGTACAGGTGAGCCGACGTTCGTCACCACAGTCGTTTGTTTTTAGACACAAGTGTCGACATCATCAGTGTCCTCGTGTCTCGGTGTCTCTCAGGGATCCAAACGCGGTGCAGACGCTGTCTGCTTTCCGTAAAGGCGTCGACTGGGCCAAGTCGGGTCAGTTCACCCAGCAGGACATCGACGAAGCCAAACTGTCGGTGTTCTCCGCCGTCGACTCACCTGTGGCCCCCGCACACAAAGGCGAGGAAACATCTTTTACTGTTGTATTATTCTAAGTTAAAATTACCTGAATGTTTGTTCTGTGTTGATGTTTGCGTTTGTTTTCGCAGCTTTATTCTCTGAAATCTTCTTCTCTTGGTTATTTTTTGTTTTGAACGACCACTTTCTTTTTTCATTATTTTCAAACCTCATCTTTTTGGCGTGTGACCTGTAGTGTGAAGTAGTTTGCCGTAGTCTGGGCTCTGCTGCAGTGACCTCTGACCCTGGTTTGCGTCTGTGTTGCAGGGATGGGCCGTTTCCTCACTGGAGTCACAGACGAGATGAAGCAGAGTCACAGACAGAGACTGTTCGCCGTCTCTCATGAAAACCTGGTGGACGTGGCCCAAAGGTGCAAAAGACACTCAAACTGCTACTATAGTTACAGAGCATCAGTGTTTTAACACCATTCAGAGACGGAAAGTAAGAAGTGAAACTCAACAGACGACTCATGTCAAAACTGTGATTCAAGCTTTCTGTTGTTCTCCTGCAGGTACCTGAGCATCGGTCAGAGGACGTGTGGCGTCGCCATCCTCGGCCCAGAGAACGAAGCGATCAAGAAAGATCCCTCATGGATCGTGAAATGATCAGTAGTTATTTTCTAATGGAAAACTTGGACTTGTGATGTTTGACAGTGGAAAGACTGAGAAGAAGAGGAGATGTAGTCATGATCTGATTCTTCAGATGAGTCTCTTTTCCCTCTCATATTCCGTTATGTACATATTTATGACCATGTAACTAAACATTATCATATTATTTTATGATCATGAGTCTGAAACATTTAAAAGCTTTTTGTCATAACATCAAAGTGTCTCATGTCCTTTTTCTGGTTCTACAGATTTTATGACTGGTCTGCTTTGAGAGAGAAATCTTTGACTTTAACCAACAAAGTAAATGTTTTGATCCACAACCATCATCATCATCATCGTCTGATGAACACAAAGACAAAGCAGTGGGACAGTTTCCACACAGTAGATGCTTTATTACTCTGGACACTCACATCACACTGCCAGCACGTACAGTAAAGTTAATGTTGCGCACAGTTTCCAACATTATCTGCTACTCACAATTAACCACTGGAAGATGCCACGTACAAGAAGCCCAGGGTGGATACGGCACAAGGCAACACCACACACACACACTCACACACACAGTTAGCAGGTGACAGGACACACACACAGCCAGCTTGTCCTGAAGCTTCCGTTGACCTAGTGTAGGTCACAGTCAAAATGATGGACGGTTGTCAAGGTGTCATCAGGCAGCTGGCATGTAATCCTTCTCTTTAAAAGCAGCTTCAGGGGATTACGTTACTTTACGTTACATTACATTAACGATGGGGCTCAAAGTGCTGTAGAAAATAAATATGTCAGGAGTGAGACTTTGAACGCATCACCCACCTCCACCTCTAGGTGTTTGCTAAGTATTTAAAAAAAAAAATAGATAAAACTACATCTGCAGGACTAAAACTTGTACAGTACATGATGAGGAATGCATATATATATAATTAATAAGGTATATAATAATTTTGATTGGGGATCTAGAAAATACGTTAGTGCTGCTGGCTACATAAAGAGCTCTATTCCAAACAACTGCCCTCAGTATCTGAAGATCCCTTCGCTCCACTGCACAATAGAACTTCTTCATTTCACCAAGTACATTTTCAAATCTATCTTAATTTATCAGCCGTCAGTCGGTCGGTGGTCGTGTGAGCAGCCGTTACTGGTTTGTGTTTTGGGGTGAAGCTGGTCTCAGGTGGCAGTGCGGTGGTTCAGATGGCCGACGATGTGTTGGTCTCCTTGGGCCGGAGCCGGGCCACGTGCTCCAGCTGGCCCGAGTCGGACACGTCGTAGCTCGTCTTGTACTTCGCCAGGATCTTCATCAGGGGGCGGAGCTTCAGCCACCACTGCTCCTTAGGGATCCTGTGCCTGAGGGGAACAGACAGATGAGGACACTGAGGAACATCTCGGCTCAGAGAGTGACAAAATCAAACTGTACTATCAAAGCAGCAGCGCCTAAAGCCTCAGGGTGGAGATGACAAAAACTGTTGTTACAATAAAATAAATTCACAGTTTGATAAAGTCGACAAGCTGCACAGGAACATTTACTTCATGTGTAAGTATAATAGTATAGTATATAAATGTTATTTATAATTTCTAATGTTGCAAAAGTAGCATAGCTAACACAAAGCATAAACACATTAGTATTAATATGTTTTTTTTATTAGGATTCTGAAAGTCAGAAAAAAAGTCAGAATTTCTAAGAAAAAAACTAAGAATTTCTAAGAAAAAAAACTAAGAATTTCTGAGATAAAACTAAGAATTTCTAAGAAAAAAAACTAAGAATTTCTGAGAAAAAATTCAGATTTTCTGAGAAAAAAGGCATAATTTCAGAGATGAAACTAAGAATTTCTGAGAAAAAAAACAAAGAATTTCTGAGAAAAAACTAAGAATTTCTGAGAAAAAAAACTAAGAATTTCTACGATAAAACTAAGAATTTCTAAGAAAAAAAAACTAAGAATTTCTGAGAAAAAAAACCAAGAATTTCTGGGAAAAAAAAAGAGAATTTCTGGGAAAAAAACTAAGAATTTCTAAGAAACAAAATCAGATTTTCTGAGAAAAAAAGGCAAAATTTCTGAGAAAAAAACTAAGAATTTCTGAGAAAAAATTCTGATTTTCTGAGGAAAAAAAGGCATAATTTCTGAAATAAAACTAAGAATTTCTGAGAAAAAAACTAACAATTTCTGAGAAAAAAAAACAAGAATTTCTGAGATAAAACTAAGAATTTCTAAGAAAAAAAGGCATAATTTCTGACAAAAAAAACTAAGAATTTCTGAGAAAAAATTCAGATTTTCTGAGAAAAAAACTAAGAATTTCTGAGATAAAACTAAGAATTTCTAAGAAAAAAACTAAGAATTTCTAAGAAAAAAAACTAAGAATTTCTGAGATAAAACTAAGAATTTCTAAGAAAAAAAACTAAGAATTTCTGAGAAAAAATTCAGATTTTCTGAGAAAAAAAAGTATAATTTCTGAGATGAAACTAAGAATTTCTGAGAAAAAAAACAAAGAATTTCTGAGAAAAAACTAAGAATTTCTAAGAAAAAAAACTAAGAATTTCTGAGAAAAAAACTAAGAATTTCTAAGAAACAAAATCAGATTTTCTGAGAAAAAAAGGCAAAATTTCTGAGAAAAAAACTAAGAATTTCTGAGAAAAAAATTCAGATTTTCTGAGAAAAAAAGGCATAATTTCTGAGGTAAAACTAAGAATTCCTGAGAAAAAAAACTAACAATTTCTCAGAAAAAAAACTAACAATCTCTGAGAAAAAAAAAACAAGAATTTCTAAGAAAAAAAGGCATAATTTCTGACAAAAAGTAAGAATTTCTGAGAAAAAATTCAGATTTTTTGACAAAAAAAAGGCAGAATTTCTGAGATAGAACTAAGAATTTCGGAGAAAAAAGGCATAATTTCTGAGAAAAAATTCAGATTTTCTGAGAAAAAAAGGCATAATTTCTGAGAAAAAAAACTAAGAATTTCTAATAAAAAATTCAGATTTTCTGGGAAAAAAGGCATACTTTCTGAGAAAAAACTAAGAATTTCTGAGAAAAAAAACTAAGAATTTCTAAGAAACAAAATCAGATTTTCTGAGAAAAAAACTAAGAATTTCTGAGAAAAAATTCAGATTTTCTGAGAAAAAAGGCATAATTTCTGAGATAAAAATAAGAATTTCTGAGAAAAAAAGGCATAATTTCTGAGAAAAAAGGCATAATTTCTGAAAAAAAGTAAAAATTTCTGAAAAAAAAATCAGATTTTCTGACAAAAAAAGGCAGAATTTCTGAGATAAAACTAAGAATTTCTGAGAAAAAGGTCAGAATTTTTGAGAAAAAAAAGGCAGAATTTCTGAGAAAAAAAGTCAGAATTTTTGAGAAAAAAGTCAATTTCTGAGATAAAACTAAGAATTTCTGAGAAAAAATTCAAAATTTCTGAGAAAAAAAAACTAAGAATTTCTGAGAAAAAAAGTCAGAATTTCTGAGAAAAAAAACAGATTTTCTAAGAAAAAAAGTCAAAATTTCTGAGGAAAAAAGTCAGAATTTCTGAGATAAAACTAAGAATTTCTGAGAAAAAAAGTCAGAATTTTTGAGAAAAAAACTAAGAATTTTTGAGAAAAAAGTCAAAATTTCTGAGAAAAAAAGTCAGAATTTCTGAGGAAAAAACTAAGAATTTTTGAGAAAAAAGTAAATTTCTGAGATAAAACTAAGAATTTTTGAGAAAAAAGTCAAAATTTCTGAGAAAATACAAAGAATTTCTAAGAAAAAAAGGCAGAATTTCTGAGAAAAAAGTCAAAATTTCTAAGATAAAACTAAGAATTTCTGACAAAAAAACTAAGAATTTCTGTGAATTTCTGGATTCTGAGTTAAGTCAGAATTGAATTTTCTGAGTTTTCTGAGAAAAAAAGGCAGAATTTCTGACTTTTTTCTCAGAAATTTTGACTTTTAATTCAGAATCTAAAAAAAAAAAGAAAAATCTCAGTTTTTGGCCCAAATGCTCTTCCGTAGAAACGGATGGAGAAGGTGAGAAGTAAAATGTGCATCTACACTCTGATACAACAACAGAAACCACCGTGCTGATGACATGATTTTTCTTACACAAAGTCGGTCTCGTCGCGGAGCTGTGCCACCGGCTGGAAGACCAGAGCTCTGCGCCTCATCCCCAGCAGACAGGCCGTTTCCTCTGAGTTAGCAAACACCCTCCCTGTGGCAAAGAATGTCAGTCGTTACTATAACCACTGTGGTCCCAGTGCCACGGAGACAACTCAGACCAACAGGGCGGAACAGAGCGTTTCTCTTTACCTCCTTTGTACGAGTCCTTGAGCGTCCGTGTGATCCACTGGATGGCCTTAGCTGCCACCTTGGTGCCAAAGTTTCTGTCGAAGGGTGATGGAGCTCCTCCCTGTGGGACGCAAAGACAGTGTACTTCTGTTTAGAGCAAGATATTTGGTGAAATAGCTGAATTAAAACATGAAAAATGAAATTTTATTCCATGTGTTCAATCGTGTTTGTTTTGTTAAATCAGACAAAACTTTCAAGATAAAACAAAACTCTCTCCCTCTCTCTCCTCTCTGTCCTGGTGCATGCTGGGATTGACTGTCCCTACATCACCGGTTCATTTACTTTTCCTGCTGAAAATAACGCTGGCAAAGTGTGTATTCCTGCTCGTGTGTGTGTGTGTGTGTGTGTCCAACCTGCTGCATGTGGCCCAGGATGTTCTTCCTGCAGTCGAACACTCCCCGGCCCTCCTCCGTGTACAGCTGGTAGATGAAGTCCGTGGTGAAGTTCTCGTTGCAGTTCTCGTTCCTGCGACACACGACATGATCCAGTTACAGCTTCAGCCTCGCTCAGGTTTTTCTACACAGCCACGTTCCACCTCCAGTCTGATTGTCAACAGCTCTCTTCTTCTTTCCCTGCTGTCTGTGTCTTGTGATGATGACTCTACGATGGTGCCGACCTCAGCACAGACACAATGTCACCTCCACGCTGTCCATAATACTACATCTGTCCTATTTCCACGGACCTGCGTCCTGCTGGGAGCAAACTCACCGGTGTGATGGTGCAGAGACTAAAATAGCCACGACTGATGACACGAGATGACGTGTACGAGGTCGAGCTGATGTCAGACACGTTACCAACGCTTTTTCTTCTTCTTCTTTTTTTACAATAATGCGACACTAAACAGAAATGTAAAATTGTTTTGTCCACTTCAGTTAACACGTTGTCTACCTGCAGACTGCCCTCAGGCCAGCACTGTGTGTGTGTGTGTGTGTGTGTGGCAAAGCAATGACAAGAAAACAGCGGCAGCTTGGAAACGTTCACACACATGAAATAAGAAGAAGAAGAAGAGGAGTCTGACCTGAGCACTAATCCTCTCTGGATGCTGGTCTTCATCTTCTGCGTCAGATGCTCCACGTTGGCCTGAAAACACAGAGCGAAGCTTCACATCAAACCTGTACGAGCAGCCGAGCAGCCGCACATCACACACTCCGTCTCCTCACTCGCCCACACACACACACACACACACACACACTGGAGAGGAGCAGTGTCATATTCACACCAGCAGGGGGCGCCAGCTCTGCTGTTTCCACCACACTAAGGTTTTAATGTATTAACCTTTAAAACATCCTCAGCAGTATTTTTAAAGCCAAGGAGGGGGAAAGTACATCCGCCCTTTCAAAATAAAATACAATATTCTGTCTGCTTTAAAATCCCGTGAGCAGAGTCGGTCACACAGCTCTGATCAAACAAATGATTGTCTACAACACAAACCAAAGTCAGTCAACAACAATATTCTGTTTCCACTTATTGTCACAATAAATATAATTATTATTTATTACTTTTCAGAAAAAAACTGGTTAAAAGTTGCTGCACAACAAGAATTCAATAAGACGCTGGACTGGACTGGGATCCAAGTAAAACAACTGACACAGACTTCCCATGAGCCTCAGTGTGACAACAACATAAACAGTGTGACGAGCCTGACGTCTCTAATCAGCCCTGGCCTGATCTGAGTGAGCGATGCAGCTCAGAGGTTATTAATAAATTGCCTGATGCGCACGGTGATAATCTGGGTCACCTGCACTGGCCCGACGCCTCCAGGCTGAGGCAGTGACGATGACACCGCAGGAAGCTGCTTCAGTCTGACCTGAGACCAGCGCTCAAACACACACACTGATGAAATATATGGGCACTGAAGATTTAAAGGCGGGACGGGTACCTGCAGGTCCCGGATGTCGAACGGCTCCTCGTAGATGTAGACAGTATCGGCACCTGCAGCCAGGCCGCCCACCGTGGCCAGGTAGCCGCAGTAACCGCCCATGGTCTCGATGATGAAGACCCTGCGCTTGGTGCCGCTGGCTGACTGCTTGATGCGGTCGCACGTCTGATTCACACACACACACACACACACAGTTAGTTCAGTTATTAAACTGATCTGCAGCTGCAACAGACTTTAAAGTAGAGCTGAGGCGACCAGTCGACTGGAAACCCATGAAGAAGTGGGTGAACTGACTTCTGCTGAACAGCACAACACCACGTGCTGAAATCAAAACAAGAATAATAGATGACTATTGATCCGCTGCAGCTCTACTTTAGTCAATCAATAACTGAGGAATCATCTGGAGAGAAGAGTCACACAGGTGATGCACAGGTCGGCCCATTATTGATTATAGATTACTGACATTCTTCCAGATCAACAGAAGTGAATTAACATCTTTTACAGCCTCTGCTCTGCTCTGTGTGTACATGTATTACAGTGTTTACATTACAACATGATTTACATGTCAGTTCAATATATTGAGGATTTGTTTTTAAATGTCTTTGTTGTGACAGAACAAAGTTTAACTACGTAACATCTGAGATGATGCAGGATGTGAAAACTGGACTGAATTTAAAACTTTGAAAAGTTAAACTCTTAGATTTACGTGCATCATCATGAGCCACAGGTGTAATATTTTCACAACAAAAGCCCCATGGCTGGTTAGTGAGGATGAGCTGATCTGGGGTCAGAGTTGCCCTGTGCACACTGGGCCTTTGTTCTGACCAGATGGATGAGACAGAGTCTCCCACGTCAGGACACTGTGTCCTTCATATTCACAACAAACATCACATCATTATTTCTTTTCTTTGTTGCTGTTGTTGTTGATTGATTTGTGATCGGTGGGAGACTCCGCCCCCTCAGCTGACTGACAGTTTCTCCACATCACACGGATGCATTCTGCAAACACAAACAGCTGGGACACACTTAAACCAGGAGGAGGAGGACTGTTTCAAAATGCATTACATTGCCAACACAACATTACAACACTCACTGCCATGCAATGCATTATGGTCTTTGGAGTCCTCACAAGCAGGAGACAGTGTACTCACAGACTGCTGTGGTTTCATCTTTACAGATTTTTCCATAAACCACTTGGATCATAGTTCAACTATCAAAGAACATCTGCTACAATGGTTAAACTGGTTAAACTGGGATTTCTCCACCTGTTGCAGGTCTGATCAGAGGAGTCCAGGCTCTGATCTACGTGCACCAGTCCACTAGTGAACCTCACTACATCGTCGTCTTTACTCTAAAACAGGCAACACTGTAAGAAATCACCGTGACCTTCCAGGTGCTCTGGTCTTGTCCACTGGACCTTACCTCCACGATGGCGTTGAGGGACGTGTCGGCGCCGATACTGAGGTCGGTGCCGGGCACATTGTTACTAATGGTGGCAGGCAGCATGCACATCGGGATGCAAAACTCCTCGTAGTCGGCCCGGGCCTCGTACAGCTGCAGCAGGGACTCCAAGGCCTGGTGGTGGCGGCCGCAGTGATATGGAGTTAGACCAGCAGGGGGAGCACTACATGTCTGAGACCCTGACAGTGTTTTCACAGGCTGCTTCATGGTGGCTCGTATCCTTGGTTACCTTAAAGGCCCCAGTTCGATGCTGCATATCGACTGTTTACAGTCTGTTCTGACAGTGAACTGACGGGACGTGATGTACAGCAGCAGATCTAAGAGTAGGAGGGTGTCTGAATCAAACTGAGACCATGGAGATGTGTGTGTGTGTGTCCTGCTGTGTGTGCGCTGCTGGCTGGCTCTCTCCAGGAGATGGGGGGGGGAGGGGAGGTGCAGGCTTTGGCTTCCCATTGACTGAGAGGAGATGGGATGGGTGTGTATTTGGGAGGGAGAGGGGAGGGGAGGAGTGGAGGCTTCACCCTGCCTGACATGTGACAGTGTTGACGCGACAAGATAAAGACCAGGGTGGGTGTGAGGGGTGGGGGTGGGGGGGGCTCCAGATGCTCGGAGCGATGTTTCCTTTTATGTCCAGGAAGCAAAAAGCTGCTTTTTCTGTCTTTTGTTTCTAAATAAGACGACGAGTTGTTGAGGTCAGACAGGACTGAAAAACCCGGTCTGGTTCACAACAATGAATCACGACACTGAAATGTGGGCTGCACTCAGTGATGCTGGATGGGTGCCATGACGACACAGCATGCAGACTTACTCTCCAAACAACAACGAGCCATTTGGAGGAGGATCAGGAGCGAGCAGAGTGTCCCCGTTACGTTGAACTGAACGGTTTTCTGCTGTTTATACCAAACACACACACAGAAGAGGGCCACGCGCCAAAAAAAACAAAACATGCCACAACACGTCACTGCATGCCCCCACACTTACCTGGGACCCCCGCTGAGCAGCTCGCCTCCAACCACAACCAGCAGCAAAGGTTCTGTGTGGACACTGTCCAGACGTCTAATGTTTGGAGGCTGCAACAGTGAGCTTCATCCCTGACTTCAGTTATCTGTATCTGCAGTGCACCAGGCTGTTTGTGAACTCCTGCACCACCATGGCTCACTGCCACCATGATGTGGGTTTGTTTATGTGAAAGCAGCAGATCTGTATGTTCCCTTTAGGTCCATGAAAACCCTTCACATAGGTTTGACTCGCTGTGTTTACACAGAAAATACCACAGCTCACTGACACTCAACCGCTGTCGACACTGATTCACCACAACAAACGTACAAACACTGACACTGACGTGACCTGGACTATAACCTGAACTGGAGGTGTGACTCCTGGAGAGCCACTCTGAATGTTCATCTTAAATGACTTCATATTCACCAGAGACCTTTAATATCAAGCTTGGTGCTAAAACATCTGACGTTGTGATCTACACAGACTCTGTGCGTGTCCACCTGCTGGTTGCTCATGTGTGGATGCGAGCTGTCAGTCAGCGAAGCCCTGCGATCTGACTGGCTGGGTGGTGGTAGTACATGTGTGTGTGTGTGTGAGTGAAGTCAAACTTCAAACACACACATAAACACACACACACACTTGCTGTGACCCAGCTGCACTTACGTCAGTAATGGCATTCAGAGCGGTGTCTGAGCCAATGCTGAGGTCTGACCCAGGTATATTGTTGGAGACGGTGGCGGGGACCATGACCATGGGCACACACAATTCACTATATTTGTCCCGAGCAGAGGAAAGTTCCAGTAATCCCACGTAGGCCTGCAGCAGTGAGAGCCAGCGTCTTATTGGTTATTATTGAGGAGGTAGAGACAATAAAAGGGTGGGGGGGGGTGAGGTAGACGAGATGCGGGACAGCAAGGCTGTAGAGAAACTGATGGGAGGGGCGGAAGCAGTGAGGGAGGGGCAAAACTTACAGTCTACATTTAAATATCCTGGATCTATCCTGTAGTAGAATCATTTTAACACTCAGCAGTTGTTATAGAAAAAAGTCAAATCAAACAAACTAAAACTGCAAATTAAAGCTTAAAACTTCTGAGTTTCAAACTGGGAAACTTCCCTGAGCGTCATGTGAGCTCTCACCGGCTGCCAAACCAAACTGCGAGAGGTTTTCGTCCTGATTTAACTTCCTGGATTTCTCTTATTTTATTATATGAATGAATCTGATCGATTTTAAGACAATATTGTCAAATTTGTGTATAGTACACGGGCTGTGGGAGGGGCTTACAGTGAAGGGGCGGGGTCTGTTCATCTGAGCCATGTGGCAGAAACAAACAAAGAAAAAAAAAAACAGACACGGCGATGGCGAGTGGACGGACAAAGGTGTGGGAGGAGTGAACTGGTGGGAGAAGCCAAGTGGGAGAGAGCCAGACCAATCACAGTGGACAGTGAGACACACACAGGAAGTAGCCTATAAACACACACACACTCAGACACACACTGACACACTCAGACAAGGATGGAGACAGTTTATATTCAGACCGAGCTGCTAAAGTCAAAAACCAGCTTCAGATTTGTTAATATTTTAAAATTCATTTGCGTCACAATCGAACCAATCAGAAGTTAGATGTTTAATATTTCTCTCATCAATTCTTAATCTAATCAGGTTTTTATGAAGAAGAAATAACCCAAAGGTTTTGTCTTTGCATCTTGGTCGTTACGTAGAAACGTACAGAGACAGACGAGGAGAGAGCCTGTGACACTGAAATCTGTCTTAGTTGTATTTTTGAAAAATAGAGTTGTAAATGTTTTTTCAAGTTGAAATGTTAAACGGGATAAATCAGTGGAAATGAAATGGAGTCAATGTTGAATGTGAAACACTAGAGGGAGAAGGCACGTGACAAACTGTGTAAGAGTCACATTTATCTTTTCTGATTCCTCAACATTTCTGCTTTTTCTACGTTTATCAGTAGCTTTGTGGAAAGAAACAACATCCAGAGAAAAAGTATTTCAAAATTATGTCACATACTAAAAATGGCAGGAAAAGCCTGAGCAGGTTTTGTGATAAAACACGTTCAGAGCGATAAAATATTCAGATAAAACACTGCTGTTATTCTTTAACATCACGTCAAAGTTACATACCTCAAATCCTCCGATGACGAGCAGCGCGTTGATGTTATGGATCCTCATCTGCTCAGCGATTTTATCCAGATGTTTACCTGGAAGAGTTCTGACACAGAGAGGAGAAATGGCTTCAGTTATAATAATGATAAAAATGTTCCATTGATAACTTGACAGCATTTACAGTACAATCACTGCTTTACCAACTTATAAAGACAGACTTCCTCATTCTACAGAAGATGGCGGGGGGGTGAGGTGCCACCAAACCAATTAAAATAAAATATACAACACATACATCATGTTCAGATTACACATCTGGAGCATCGTACCTTTTTGTCCCTAGCAGGGACCCTCCCTGCCCGGTCCAACCACCTACATCTCCCCACTTGATCTCCTTGATCTGAGGAGGACAAGACAGACGCCATGATTATGTAGAAGTTTCTACAGTCACATCTCCTCATTTTCTTTACTGTCACTGCTTTTGTTCGGCCCTTTGTAAACGTAAAGGTGTGTTAAAATGATCGTTATTATGACCTACCACAAATAATCAGTGTAAGGAAGTGTTCAATCTTTATTTTCCTTTATTTTTGTGTTTCAGACTTTTGTCAGAAACACACACCTATAAATTAGGATTGAAGCACCATCTGTGTGAGGCAAGTGAGAGAACACTTCTGTACTTTAACTGAAGTGACCAAATCGTCTTCATCAGGGCGCCACAGGTTTTTCTGCCACTGTGCCAACGTAGCTCCGTTTAACCAGCAGCTCTTCAGTGTAATCGGCGTCCTACTTAGTCGGGCTTTTATCCAGGGATCACGGCTTCACTTTTCAATCATGTCTAATCCGTCAACATGACAACTCGCCTCTGGGCTTAATCGCTTTCAACAGGTCACGGCTGGTTTCTGCACAGCTGAAAAACTGTGTGTGTGTGTGTGTATGCATTCGTGGAAAGCATGGACACAATCAGTGCAGTATGACCAAGACAAAGGCACAGGCAGTGCTGTGGGAGTGGAGTAATTGGCTTACAGTGAGTGGCACTGTTTATCTGTGCACAGTCTTATCAGAGAGGGAGGAGAGTGAGTGCACAGCTACTTCCTGCTCCCTGCCACTGGTCAGGAGAGTGGCTGTGACCTCTGAGGAATGTGGCCCACGAGTGCTGCAAGTTATCAAGTAAGTTTAAAGTTGCAATGACAAGCAGGAAGTCAAAACTCAGGTCCTCAGGACCCAGATTTCATAAATGCTGCAGAGAAGACGTGTCAGCAGAGTCAGGTTCAGGTGAACGTGGCTCCAGGTTCCAGTGAAAGTCAACGCAACATGTTTATCTTGGCTGAATCAACCTCTCTCGTGCGCGTGTTCGTGCAGCTCTGACGCTGATATTGTGCAAGATGAAACTAATACAGATGGTGTCACTGAGCTGTGTGTTTGTTGCCGATTTATTAAAACATTTTAAGAGTTTCCTGAGTGATTTTTCTTTTTTTTTCTGAGCAAATATAATGAAGAAATCATTCGATGATGACAATATTAACAATTCTAATAATAATGGCTATTTTTTTTGTTTAAAGAGATTTTCTGTTTTTTTAACTCTGATTGCTGGTCAGACAAGATAAACATGAGCTGTTTCATAAACTAAAGCTCCAGCTCAGTAACAAACATGTGTCTCTTACTTGTCCTTTGTAAAATCCCTCGAAGCCGTCGCTGACAGCAAACATCTTGTGTCCCTCAGTGATTCCCACTCTGACTGCAGAGCGCACGGCGGCGTTCATACCTGCAGCCGGTGCGCCGACGTTCAACACCGCAACGTTGAAGGTGCTCTGCAGGTGACGGAGACCACACACACACACACAGTATTCTCAGCATTAGAGTCACAGCAAAAAACCTGGTGCTTGGTTGAATTACAGCCGTGTGTGTATTAGAGGCAACACTCTGAAGCTTTGTCACGTTTTAAAGCATCTTCACACATCAGGTGTGAATCTACCATTCTGCCTACAACCACAGCATGAACACTACGATGCTTGGTTTGAAGAGGATGGGACATCAGCTGCGTTCAGAGGCAAAGGAGATGAACCAAACTATCATTGTTATCTTTTTTAAATCAGAATTTGTATACAAATTCAAAATCACAGCTTCGTGCCTGTCAGGACAGCTGATCATCTCCACTGCCTCAGAATACCATCCATGTTTCTTTAAGTACTGAGGAGCCGGGCAAGACTGTGCCTCAGAGCAGCAGCAGCAGCAGCAGCAGGAGGAGGAAGAGGCAAATATCACCTTTCATGCAAGAAGCCACATGCTGCTACAAGATGCAACAGCTAACCAGGAGCTGGAAACATCCGCACTCAAATGCAAACTGTTCCCTCGCTGCTCAACCTCAAACCATTCAGAGGACTGAGCCTCTGGTTTCAGTCCCATGGTGCTGACCCAGATGGGTCAAAGGTCAAATGACGGGATTCAACCTCCAATTCTACAGTGGACTGGACTTAAGGAGACGATGTGGAGAAGCTTAAACTGGACAGGCGTCCAACTCTCAGCTGCTGCTGCAGTTTATTCATATTACTCATATTATCTGTTTCACAACATCCCATCAGTGAGTGGATGTGTACAGAAGCCCTTAAGGGCCAAACATTCACACATTTCATTTCCATTTCCCAAAGATTACAGATCTCAAGAAGAGAAATGTTGTTTTGTAAGAGGATAGTTAACCAGAGATGTAGCTGAGATTTCCATCACACATCATACAGCTTGACTGAAGAGAACTACAGTTACCTGCTCCTCTGAAAACACAGGAAATAAAATGTATGAATGTGTGGCCACTGAGGGCTTCCACAGTTCTGTATAAGAAGATTTAAGGATTTAAACTGAAAGAAACAATCGAATATCAAAGGGATGTGTCGACTGCATCTTTGCTAAAGTCAATAAATTGTGCTTATGTTTCCTCAAACCTGCACCAGAGCTTCCATCTCTGCAGCCACTGACTGGGTTTAACATGGAGAAAATGGAGCCTGTCCAGTTTGAATAATGAACCATCAGAGGCGCTCTGAGCTGCGGCCTCTGCACCGAACTGTAAGGAGGCTACTTCAGGTTCTTTTGAAGCAGATCACAGGAGATGCTGTGATTGTCCTTGACAGCAAGGCTGCTGGGATGATGCACCTCCCTGCATGTCTACACGACTATTCTGAACAGAGCCGTGAAGAAATGAGCAGTGATGGACAGAGGGGGGCGGATAATGAGCACTGCCACTGTCGTTTTGTGCCACTGTGGTGGAATAAAAACAGACTGGAGCTCTGTGAAGAAAGAGAAACTAACTGGGAGACTAAACTAAAATCCTCTCCACAGCAGGGGGAACGTTAGAGGCCAAAGTGAATGAGAAGAAGGCTCAACAAAAAGGTCAAGAGGTCACTACACTAGCTGGTAAAAGGCCCGTCCGCTCTGTGAACTACGCCTGCAGAACCTTCACAAGCTGCAGCCTCACATACATCCAACTGCTCTTCATCCCCCGCCTCCTCCTCTCCCTCAGGACAGAGACAGAGACGACAAAAACAACAGTATCGATTAGTGTCACAAAAAGACTACAGCACCCACAATGCACCTGACCAGGGAGTACCTTAGAGGCTAATGTACAAATCTCAGAGCAGCTGGTGGGAAAACACATTAGAAGAATTAAAATTGTTACTAAGCTGAATAATCAGACAGAATCAGTGTCTTCATTGTCATGATTTGATAGTGAGGGAACTTACATTGGGAAGTTCAGAGTCGGCTTTCCGATAGGAGAGGAGTCTGTAGGTGCTCAGATTGTTTTCAAAGCTCCTGCATGTGACAAATTCAAAAAACAAAAACAAGTTAACAACCCGTGTAGAAAATCCTCAGTGAGTGTTGGCTCTGTTGCTGCTGCAGGGAGAGACTTTAGAGTCAATCAAAAGATCAATGACAACACGATTAAACTGGGGCAAAGAGCCAAACAGACAGGAGGACGAGTGCTGTCGTTCGTCTGTGTGCACCAGTGAAAAGCTCATGATTCTGTGTTGGTGGCTCTTTTCATATGTCGCATGATCCACATTTGAGACTCGTGTGAAAACAAGTGAAGCTTAGTTTAATGAGAAGTTTAACGGATATTTGATGATGTCACAGCAGCAGAATAAAAAATAAAAAATACCTCCCACGCAGCCTGACGGCCTCGTCAAACCTCTTCTCATCCATGGCCTTCTGGACTTCCTGGGTCTGATGACAAAACAGGAGAGACGCATGTTAAATGTGTTTGTGACAGGTCTGTGTCTGTTTAGTGAAGCAACACTGATCCAGGAGCAGCAGGGTCCAGTGATCACCCTCCACCCTCAGTGTCAAACCTCTGCTGTTTGATCTCCACCACCTCTTCTTACGCTGCAGCCCTCACACTAATCCCTGCTCTGCATTGTTTTACGTGCCCCGCCCCTCATTTTTGCTGTGGCCAGTGAGCTGGTGATGACTGAGCTGCAGCGTCCTGTTGATGTGCACTACTTTCCCACAATGCAATGCATGAAGAAAAATAAATCACAGCACAGCACAGCACACAACAGCCTGGATCTATTTAACTGTCTATTTATTATATCTTAAATAACCGTGCAGGGTCTGGGTCCACTGTGACGCTATAGGATCCCTTGTTTCATTTTTATGTCACAAATCTACTGATGAAGCTGTCAGCTGTCATTCTGCACCCAAAGCTGTCCGTCACAGGAAAAGCTTCAGACTAATCTGTGGTGGAACAATCTCATTTTCAGGGCTCACACTCGCTGCACTCAACACCCGGTCCCTGCACGACCTCTGTCTCTCCCACACACACACTCACCATCTGAACACACTCCATAAGTGGCAGTCGAACAGCCTGGTTGCCGACCAGAGACACAACGCAGGCCGGGGTGTTCGCAGACGCCTCCAACAACGCCAGCACGGCCTCCACACCCATACGACTGGCCTGCAGGGGTCAAGGGTCATTTAAAAGTCACACTGCAAAGGTTAATCCTCACATAATGTAACCACAGTAATATTTAAGAAGCTGTTTTACAGTGCATTAGCTCACCAGGATCCTGTCGAAGGCCGAGGGGGTCCCACCTCTCTGCACGTGGCCCAGGATGGTGACCCTGGTGTCAAAGCCCAGGCAGCGGACGACCAGCTGGGTACGGAGAGGGAGCATGGGATGATCACAAGGAAAACATGTATTGGAAATTCATACAGTAATGTCATGTTAAAATCTACTGCACAATATTATACGTTATCAAATATCTTTAACATGAAACAATATGAAGAAGATGCAGACATAAAATGTAAAGCATGAAAATACAGAGGGAGAAATCATGCAAAACATCTCCTGTCATGTGAGCGTGTGCCACATAATGAGCAGCAGGTGGAAGTGAACGGGCAGGGGTTAAAAACAAAGGGTGCGAATGGACAATGGGATGGGAATGGGACAGAAGACTGTGTCAAAGCCTGGAGGACGTATGGAAAGATGGTGGCCATGAGTAAAAACAACTTACATGACACATGCAGGAAAATGGGAGAAGTCAACGACAGAATGACAGAGGAGGTGAAAGTTTCCACAGTGGAGGAGAGACATGGAGAGTTTGTGGGTCCGTGACAGACCCAGGAGTGTCCACCATACTTACATCCTTGATATAATCAGGAGTTATAGCCTTGTTGTGGCTATCTATGGCACCCTCAGCTACAATAATAATGTTCAGTCTTTTCTTATCAGCACGGTTCTAGAGGGATATAAAAAAGCAGAAGCATTTAAAAACATGACAGAAAACCTTTTGCATTCCCAAAAGCTGGATCCCATGATGGAGGAAAACCTCGAGTTGAGTTGGGTTGGGTTGGGTTGGGTTGGGTTGGGTTGGGTTGGCCGTCTGTCTGTCTGTTTGTTTGGAATAATAAATAATCTACAAGAGCAAAAACAGACTCAACCACAGGGTCATTTTGTTAAGTCAGTCGCTGCTTCCTGTTTGTCAGACACATTGATTTCCATCAGCCGGTCCAGCTTCTGGTTTCCCCTCTGCATCAGTCTGAGACCGAGCTCTACTCACATCCTTGACAAAACCAGAGGTTATGTGTTGTCCTTGTCTGTCAATGGCTCCTTCGGCAACTATGATAATATTCAACCTGGAACCCCGAGATCGGCTCTGGTGATAACAAACACTGTTATCGACATCAAGTCTACTAGACTATGAAAACATATATTATCAGGGTTTAAAGTTAGTAATATGTACTGGCACTGATCTCAAGAGCAGTTGAGTTAACAACCCACTGAAGTAAACAGTCTCTGGAGGAATGTGTTTGTCAGGTCCAGATACAAGCCAGACGGCAGGCTCTGTGGCGCAATGGATAGCGCATTGGACTTCTAGTCAAGCATCAGAGATGTAATTCAAAGGTTGTGGGTTCGAGTCCCACCAGAGTCGGCAGTTTTACGACAGTACAAACTTAAAACTTCCACTTAACTTCACCCTTGAAACCCGATCCTTTGGGCTGAAGTTATAAATATCAATCAGTGCCTCTGCCTCAATCCTTACGTGAGTCTTACACACAAGCCCCTTTAACTGCTGGGACTTACTGACGCAGTAAACATGGTTCAATTGATAGGGCACTGGCCTTCTAGTTAATATGCTAATGCAACGATCGTGGGTTTGAGTCCCACCAGAATTGTGAGTTTTACAAGGAAGACATGGTTGCAGACAAATCTGTCTCAATACATGGGTCTACGTCCCATCCTACAGTACATTTTACCAGAGTGTCCCACTGATGTCCTGTTCACAACTTAAATTATTGTGGGCTCACATCACTTGTTGAGTGCAGATGCTGCACAGATAACAGGCTCTGTGGAGCAATGGATAGCGCATTGGACTTCTAGTTAACAGTCAGAGAGGACATTCAAAGGTTGTGGGTTCGAGTCCCACCAGAGTCGAGTGTTTTACAGAGGGATTACAGTTACAGACAAATCTCCAACAAGAACATGTCTACAGAATCATCCAGTTGATGTGGTATTCACAACCTCAAATGTTGTAGGTTTAAGTCACTGGTTTACAGACAAATCATGGTTAAAGGGGCTTTTTGAAGGTTTACTCTGCTGCTCCACCTCTAGCAGTGCTTTATGTTGAGGACGTGGCTGCTTCACTGTCTCAAATCACATACGTCCATATTAACTACTTTGAGGGTATAGTGTTTAGTGCATTGGCAATGTGCTGTGTTCACTGGCAGCGTTTGATGTGAGACAACTGTACACCAGAGAGGAAACTGTGTACACATACTTTCCTTATAAAACACCCGACTCTGGTGGGACTCGAACCCACAACCTTTGAATTCCCTCTCAGAGATCTCACTAGAAGTCCAATGCGCTATCCATTGCGCCACAGAGCCTGTTGAGTGGCTGCTGTTGACGTCAGATAGACGGTGCAGTTTGACTTCTTGTTAGGTTGTGGGTTTGAATCCCACTGGAGTCCGGTTTTATATGGTATCATACTCTGAATATATGGATTATTATGTAAAATTCCCGACTCTGGTGGGACTCGAACCCACAACCTTTGAATTACATCTTAAGTGTTTAACTAGAAGTCCAATGCGCTATCCATTGCGCCACAGAGCCTGTTGAGAGGTTGCTATCCTTGTCAGATGGAGAGCGAATTGGACGTTGTAGTTAGGCATCTGAGCAGCACATCAAAGGTTTGAGTCCCACCAGAGATGAGTTTTACATGGTCTCTTACATACTTTTTCCCCGTAAAACTACTAAATCTGGTTGGATTCAAACTCACAACCGTATTCAATTAGAATTTCAATGTGCTATCCATCCAAGTGCTAGCTGGACTTTTTTTTTAAATAAAACTGTAAATAAAATAGAAGTAGCAGATAAGCTAACCTTACATTTTGGTAGCAGTCTTCATCACTGTACCATCTGAGATAGGCTTTAGGATTTCTAGTGTAACCTGTGACCTGAACCCACAAACTCAAAATGAAGGCCTCACCAATGGCCTGGTTTTCGAAGTTGATTGAATGAAGCAGTTATACTTTATTTGTCAGTAACATGTGTTTTTTGCTGTAAAAGTCCCGACTCTGGTGGGACTCGAACCCACAACCTTTGAATTACATCTTATGTGTTTAACTAGAAGTCCAATGCGCTATCCATTACGCCACAGAGCCTGTTGACAGAAAAGCAGAACGTTATCAGGAAATCGTCCCCAGGTCTTCAGACCCAACAAGGTCTTTTAGCTCCTGATGTGCATGTCTTACCACTAGCTGAAGAAAAGCCAAAACACAGGTCTGTGGATGGTGCATTGGACTTCTAGTTAATTACTGAAGAATGTAATTTAAAGGTTGTAGGTTCGAGGCCCACTGGAGTTGGGAATTTTACATATATACTATAAACATGTTCTCTTCTCAACAGGCTCTGTGGCGCAATGGATAGTGCATTGGACTTCTAGTTAAACACATGAGATGTAATTCAAAGGTTGTGGGTTCGAGTCCCACCAGAGTCGCTGCTATTATAGAAAATGCATTATCTGGTGCACAGTTCATGTTACAGCTTGATGTCTGCGGACGAATTTTAATTAGATATTCCTGGAAGGACACAATGCTCTTTGCTATTTTTGAAACAGAAACAGCTAAAACGGCAGCTGTGTTAACTGATGTATTGCTAATGTGTTGCCCTTTGTATGTGTTTCTGTGTGTGTGTGTGTGTGTGTGTGTGTGTTACCTCAGACAGTTTCTGACACATGTTGTCCTCCCAGCCGTCTTCAGGGGGCATTTCAGGGATGAAAACCCAATCTGCTCCACATGCCAGGGCACTGACCAGAGCCAAGTATCTGCACACACACAGATATTTACTGTGAAATATTTCTTCTACAGAGCCTGAATACAACGGACAATGAGTCTCACTTGTGAGTATAATCTAATATTTCAACAGTTATATCATTCAGTTGCTGTTTTGGTGTTGTTTATTGAGCATGAGCATGATTTACCTTAAAAATGTATAAAAGAAAAGTGCTTACCCGCAGTGTCTGCCCATGACCTCCAGAACAAACGTCCTCTGGTGGCTGGAAAACAACAAGAAAAAGCACTTATCAGTATCGACACAGGTGAGTGCAGAGAAGACGACTGCAGAGCTTCATGCTCAACTTGTTTAAAGAGGACACTTTGAAGTTTGTAGGGACACTGAAAACTTCATCGATGAACCTGTGGAAGTTACGTTACATTGTCTTTTTTCTTGTCTTGTGTCCTTGTGTCTTGTCACATCTCATCATGTCTATTATCTAGTCGTCTCATGTGTTGTCTGGCTGCATCTTTTTTCACAATATAATGACATAACAACTGGTTTCTTCTCCTCTTTTCACCTCTGAGCGGTGGTCATGATGGCGTCCACCACCTCAATGATGCGATGCAGGGCCGAGTCGGTGCCGATGGTCATGTCGGTGCCACAGAAGTCATTGTCGATGGAGCCGACCATCCCGACAATGTGGAGCTCTGAGTTGCTGCGTGCAGCCTCCGCATCGATCAGACCTGAGCAACAAGAAGGCGTGGGGGGTGGGGGGGTTAATTCCATTCACACCTGGAGAATTACAGTGAACGTGAGGTTGACTGGACGTCCTGCGGCGAGCAGTCACCTTGCTGCTGGAGCTCCTCCAACAGGCTGCTCCACTCCTCTCTGAACAGGTTGGCTCCCGTCAAGCTGCCGTCTCCACCAATCACACACAGGTTGGTGATGCTGCGCTGCACGAGGTTGTGTGCGGCCTTCAGGCGGCCCTCGTGGGTACGAAACTCTTTACAGCGGGCGCTCCCAATGACTGTGCCACCCTGAGGACAACACAGATTACAGTCTGAAGTCACACTCCTCTCTCTTTAAACTGCTCATCTCTCTGGCTCTTTTATCCTGTTTTGGAAAAATACCATCAAATACTTGATAAAACTGTTGATATTCAACATGACTCAGGAGAAAGAAAGTCTGATCATGACCCCACAGCTAAAAGGTCTGATTCAATCAGACTCATTAGGCTGAGAGATAAAAGCTTTCTGACATCAATGCTTCATTCAGTGTTTGTGGAGGAGAGACGGAAACTCTGACAGTTTGATTTCTACATGCTCACCACTTGCAACATGCTGGAGACGCTTTCCCACGTCGCCTCTTTGATGTTGTCTCCACCGTCCACCATGCCCTGGTAACCCTGAGAGGACAAACAGATACCACTGGATTATTGGAGCTGCAGTACAGGACAGATAAAGGTGACGTGAACTGTGAATCAACCGAAAAATATTACAACATTACTAACAGCCCATATCGCCAGGTTATGCTTGTTATGCTCCACTGCGGTGTCGTGCCGTTTCTCGCTGACTGCTGAGCAAAGCTACGAGCCAAAATACAGGCGTCATGGCACTCAGGTGTCATTACTCACAGCCCAGTGACTATTCGAGGCTGATGGAGCCAGAGAAGAATGAAATCTGCCCCTGGTAATCCAATTATATCCACACTGGGACCACTCTGCCCCCCCCTTCACTGCCATCAGTGCCATCAGTGCTATCAGTGCCCACACATATACTCCCAGACATACAATATCCAGGAAGTCTCAGGTATCTAGGTAACAAGGACCTGTTGCTGCTTTTCTTTTGTATTTAAATCACTAATAATTCATAGACCTGTAACAGGTTCCCCTTCAGCAGTGCCTGCAGAGGGGTTTTATCTTATACTAAAGGTTTTATTTGAACTGCTTTACCATGAGTTTAATTTTGCAATAAACATGTAAACCCGGCCTGAGACGCTACAAAAGAAAAGCATCAAACAAGTACGGTGGTCTCAGCATGATGCAAACACCTCTCCTGCTTCTGGAGGTGAAATATTTATCTTAAAAACTGCCAAAGGAAGTTGAAACATGTCAAATCACAACAAGGATTTGAAAAATATTTGAGCTGCAGACTTGTGTATTTTCTCTAGAGTTCTGCTGTGATAGAAAACTGCAGCTGCGTCCTCTGTTTTGTCGCGTGGTGCAGTGATACGTTCGCCCTCCTCCTGGCACAGTTACTGTGATTTATTACATGTGACTGCTCCATTTTTACTTCCTGTTCACATACTCTGCACGGTGCGCTGGGAAAATCTGTATGTATAAATAAATCACATGTTTCATAAAACACTTGTAGAACCAAGATTTCTTACTTACTGCATCTGACTTGTATCTGAGTCTTGAATCCTGCTGACCCCTCTCAAAGACAGTCAGAGCCAAAAAGCAAAAACCCCTCAGCTCTAATTTAGCTCACTGTCAAGTGTGACAGACGCTGCAGACCCCCCCCCCCCCGAGGCCTCGTCTGGAATCTGAGTCATGAGTCACGTCTCACCTCATGGATGAAGTAGACCTTTGCTCCCACATAGATGCCCATTCGTACGACCGCCCTCACAGCTGCGTTCATGCCTGGAAAGGGACAGAGAGGAGACAGTGGGTGTCACAGTCCTGTGTCCAACATGATATCCTAAGAGCCCAAGGATGGAACTAGATCAGCATGTCTCTCTTGGCACTGGTTTGATATCAGATATTTCCATCTCTGCTTTGTCACTGAGCTGGAAAAACTGTCACCTGATGCAAGAATCTGACCATTTTCCCAATGTCAAGGAAAGGTTGATGCTGCCACTCGGCCCTGGGCACATTAGCATTTAATAAGATCTAAAAAAAAAAAAAAAAAAAAAAGCGAGCCAAGGGAGAAAACAGGAAACATTAGAGTATAAGCAGAGATGCAGAAGCCAGACGGATCAGCAGACAACAGGGGGGGTAAAGAGGTCAACAGAGAGAGAGACAAGCAGGGAGACGAGGCAGAGCGAGAGTCGCCCTGAGGAGCCTGTGCCAAAACACAGAAGCGTCTGACGGAGCACTTAGTGAAACGAGAAACTGGGAGGACGACAGTAAATCATCATCAATACATGGACTGGATGGGTTTATATAAGCAGGCCGAGGCCGGTGCCGTCACTGTCATCTAAAGCAAACACTGGGCCCAGAACTGGCTGAGTGTGTGTCTCATATTTTCCACCAGTGTTGCTGCAGATCGAGAGCTGGGACACACTTTAATGAGTCTGATTGGTTTTTTTCTTTTTCAAATAAAGGACTGATTCAGATGTAAAGAATCACATGAAGCACCTGTGGTGATGTCATCAAACACCTTGTCCTGCCGACACATATGTTACCGTGAGCCTGCTCTCTGTGTGAGCGTGAGTGTGGTGCAGCACAGAGCAGCAGGAACGAGCTGCTCCTCACAGCCAACGTGACCGTCCCTCGGCCAAATGTCCTCCCACACCACAGGCACAAAGTGTCCGGGACGTGTCTACTACTTGGACGACAACACCATGCCTCAGGCTCTGTTTTGTATTTCTAAAAGGTGAAAACTTCAGACTTCTTCTTCTGATGATGAGGTTGATGGATGGTGAGATTTTAAGAGCCTGAGCCACTGTTGCGTTCACAGGACTGTGCCACTTCCTCACCCTCTATTATGTGTATTACAGGAAGGGATGGGGCTAACTGGTTAGCATGCTAACAGCAGACGAGAAGTGAGATACCTTCCACAACATTTCTGATATTAATGCTAACGTCAACAGAGCAGTAAATAAGCCTTTCACCCTGACCTTTGACAGAGGAAACACAGCATGTAAGCAGAGATGTGGTTTCAGGCTGTGTGCTACGCTAACGAGAGCTGATGGGACGAGCTGATGTTGCTTAGAGACCAGGATGGGGCTAATTGGTGGAAGAGGATCCACAGAGAAAACGCTAAATGAGTTTGAATTGAACAATGTGGTTAGTGAGGTAAAGAAAAATGAGCACAACAATTAGAGATGAGGGGCGTGTGTGTGTGTGTGTGTGTGTGTGTGTGTGTGTGTGTGTGTGTGTGTGTGTTCTGTCCCAGCTGAGCTCTTGGAATGACTTGCACTCAGCACAACATGCGATGCTGTGAGTATTTCCCTCCAGCCGGCTGTGATGACTAAATATCTCCTGTGTGTGTGTGTGTGTGTGTGTGTGTGTGTGTGTGCATGCGTCCTGCCCAGAGTGGTGGAAATATCTGCCTTAGTAATCATTTCTCTTCTTACAGCAAGGTTAAAAAAACACAGAATGAACCTACAATCACATGTGGTACAGTCTGACCTCTGACCTTTGTGTGAGTATCTTTATTAATGAACATGAATGACCCGTACACACACTCTCTAGCTCTGGGTGTGCAGTGCATTATATCTTACTTAATTATGAATAGTTTAATAATAGATGTAAAGGTCACACTCTTCATATTTATGTGTAAAAACCAATAGTCTGAGCAAAACGAGGCCAGACTCTACTCTGATTATAGTTTTCTTAAGACGCGTCTCTGCAGCTGTTTTTTTTTTTTTTCTTATGAATGAGAAGAAATCAGGACACTATTAGTGAGTCCGTGAGTCTTTACTCCAGCTCCACTACACAAGATGCTGTCGGAGGAAACGTGAGCTCTGTTACCACACAGGGTTGGCTCGGCTGCCGTGCTGCAGGGAGACGCACACAGAGACAACATGTCACTGCACCAGCAACATCCTATAGGCTCACAGGGTTATGTAACTGCCTGTAAGCACACAACTGGCAGGTTTAACCCACTGCACTACATGTACAGCTGGCAGGGCCCAGAATAGACACACAGCTGATCACACTGTGTCGTAGTAAGAACACATGTTCAGGTATCTTATATGTTTATCTAAGATGATGACAGAGGAAACGTGAGCTGCGTCTTATAAGACAATCAGTGTGTCAGCAGCTTTAAAGATATACAGTGCATCTCTTTTGAGATAGTCCATCGATATAAATGATCAATATAATGTAATAATTATCACAACACCTCACTTTTAAATGATAAAAATCATAGTTGATCAGATTAACATCTACATCCCGTTTCTTCAGCTCATCCCTGCATACTCGCTGCTCCTCACGTAGGCGAAACTAACCTCCCTGACAGGATGGACAAAGCGGCTCACACACGCGCGTACAGCAAACGGAGCCCGCCTTCAAAATAAAAGCTCAGCCACGGAAAAAGAGCGCGCCAGACATTTATTGCGAAAGGCTCTATCGGAAACGGGAGCACTGACTCCGTGGATGTTGAAAACGGTCCTCTCACGACTCATCCTCCGTGATGCAAGACACGTGTTTCTACACATCAAGTGTGATTTACGAGTGTATTTTCCTGACAGGAAGTCACCGTGATCACTATTAGTGAGTCGGGGTTTTAAAACTATTACAGGTCCAAAAGAAAGACAGGGACTTTTGCCTCATCCATACACCAGGGAACACAAACTCCACACCAGACGATGGCCTGTTGATTTAAAGTCTTGTAAAGTCAGATCCTAGCGAGGAAACAACATGATATTATGGTATTAATTCATTTTGCCTTGGAAACTGAACCATGTCCTGGGAGCTATGGATGCGCACAACCCTGCGCCATCTACGGCATGGAGGCAACCAAGCCCGCAGAGATACAACGGTGGAGGATGAATGGAGGATGAGGAAGGACATGTGTTATACCTGAAATATCAAATATCAGATGAAGCAGTGATTCAGTCAACACGATCACTTGTTGATACTGATGCATCTCAAAATGACCCATGAGCGCCCCGCTGCACGGACTCCTGTTTGAGCCAGACCGGGATTACTGACAGTCTGTAGCTCCTATGTAAATGCATGATACTAGACGTGATCAAAAGGGATAAATACCGCAACATCGGTGGACAAATATGTGACGTGAGGGTGAAACGGGAGCGTCAGCTGTTGCGTAATCGTGGTTCAGATTATTAATAATAAGATAAATTCCCAGGGGGCCATGCGAGAGGAGATCAATAATAAAGAGGGAATAAACTCCACTTTCTTCTCTGTGATGCGGGGAAACTGAACTCCTTTAAACCGCACCTCAAACGACCTGCTCCTAGGGGGAGTGGAGTGGGGGGGGGGGGGGGGGGGGGGGGGGGGGGGGTAACTGTGGGTAACGACTCCTTTGCCTGCGACCAAGCATCCATTATCGGACACGTCTTCGTCGGACTCATTCATGTCATTTCTCCACACGAAGAATTGACAACTGATATCGGTAAACATCCGCAAAATAATCAATACAACAGCTGGAAATGCGGCACGCGCCGTGCAAACAGCAGCAGTGGGGTAAAGGATGAGATGTCTGATAAACTGACCGCCTCGGCGCGGTTAACGGTTAACGGCTTCTTAACTTCACCATAACAACGACAGATAACAAGGTGTTCAGAGCCCAGGTGTTTGTTCTGTTGTTACCCGGCACCACTTTCGCTGTCACGGTGTGAACTGTCACTCACTCGACCGAGCCAAACAGAGGTGTCCGATAATGGAACCACTTTGAACGTTACCTTGGGCATCTCCTCCGCTGGTCAGCACGGCGATGGATTTACCAGCGCCGGACAGATTCTCGAAAAATTTCCGGGTGTCCTGTCGCTTCGGTGCCGCCGCGCCTGCCATGTCTGTCCCGGGTCAAGGTCGCCTGCCACAAAACAAAAAATCAAATGAACAGATTGAACGAGCTGCCTCGCGGCGGCAAGTAACACTGTGGGTATCGGAGTCTGGAGGAGAGCTACAGTAGTAGGACTGCAGTGGTCACCGCCCTCTTCCTTCACATACACACCCCCTCACCGAAGATCCTGGGCGAAGAAAGATGACCCACTCCATGTTTCATGTGTCACCACAGTTACCAACGAACATATAGTCATTTCATCTTACCAGGCTTAAAAGTGCAAACTAGCCACAGATGACGACGGTTGGTCGTTTTGAAGGACGAGTAAATTGTTTCGCCGCCGCCATCTTGGTCGCGCCGGACCTCACCTAACTGACACCAAACCAAATTTAGGCAAAGAGAAATGTAGATCCGGCAGTGAACGCTATGGCAACATACAGTAAAAGCCTCTGTTAGCATAGCTTAGCGTCAAGGCTAACCCATGGCTAATTCATCAGCCGGCTAATTAGCTAATTAACAAGCTGGTCAGGTATGGTGAGAACACACACCAATAGCTTTGTATCAGTGCTAACGTGTGAATAATGTTCAAAAGAGTTGTAATCACCACAAATAGAGAGTGCCGACTTTCTGTTAGTTATGAATATGGCCAAGAGGTCATCACTGATTCTCAAAACAGCACCTGATCACCAATAACATCGAACTTTAATCACATTTAAACTAGTTAGGGATTTTAATATAAAAAAAATGTAGGATATTAGAGAAAAAAGGGCCAATATAGCACACATCGTATCACTGTTAGCTGACATCAGGCAGTAACAATGCAAGAAGTGGAGGATGCCATATTTAATTTCCATTTATAGTTAACTGGTTATTGAAGCATATGTGCTGCACATTTCAACAATTGAAAGTCATCATTTCAGACATACTACACTAAAACCTGCAATCTCAAAGCTAACTTTTTGGCACATTAATGAGATTCACTTCTCACATTTAAACATACAAGCCTGTGTGAAATTACTTTCATTATGATAACATGAGAATGAATGTTACACTACAATATTCTAATTAGTTATTTATAACAACAAAGGATTGCCGATTTAATTCAAGATTATAAAACAATGAAATTCAGGCTTTAGCTCTTTGTTTTGTTTATTATGCCAAAGTTAAGCTTATGGTCTGGAAATAAAACAGAGTGAGACCTCTTCACTTGTCCCACCTGTCTTTGGGTTCCACCAGGCTGGCTTGGATGGCAAAAGCCAGAGCCAGGCAGCCAATGGCACTGAATTATTTTAGCTGACAGCCAAAACAGCCAATGGGCGTCCAGATCACGTACCGGAGCAACACATTGCAACCAATTGCAGCAGAAACGAAGGTCTTTCAATCAGGAAATAATACACTTTGAACAACAATTCATGAATTTCTTTGTATTACAAACACTAAGAAGTGAGTGTGGTAACAGCATGGAAAGTTGATATAATGCAGCACAAAGAGATTAGATTATTTCACAAAATTATGTAATTGTATAAACTATTAATCTGAAATCTCAAAAAACATATAAAACATGTTTATTAAAGCTTCTCTGTAGTCATAGGTCATTTTTTAATCCACGTGTTCAAAGTTTTAATGTTCATAACCCTGCTAAGAATAACCAGTGTATTAAATTTGACAAAGTTTGACAGAATAGATGACCTTTCATAAAGTTCATGACCTTGGGCCATTGTTTGCATATTGCCAGTTTTATCTCAACAGCTGTATCAGTTAAAGTGCTCTACAGCATCTCACTTTAGTAACAATGCGTTTATTTCATAATACATTCAAGACAAAAAGTTTTATTTGAGAGTTAAGTTGGAACAGGTCTCTGTTGGCAGACTGTGGCGTTGCTGTGTGATTAGATTGGAAGGGCCACTCAGAGGACAACAGGCCCTGGACCAGCAGGCCGACGTGGTCTTGTAACTTAAATGCTCCCTCCCTTCATGTGCAGTAAATCCTAGCGACTAAAGACATTTTCTTTACAGTTCCTCACTTCTCCAAATGAGAGTTCAGGATTTTACAATAGGGAACTACTTGATGGCCACGTGAACTTGGGCGTGTCGTTAACCATTGCAATGGTTGGGCACTGATTTAAGTTACAGGATGTCATATGACATACACACGAGGACAAAGAAATGTGTAGAAAGTAGTGGGAAACATGTCAAAGAACTTCCTCAACGAAAGAAACTGGAAAACTTTTTGACAGGTTAAAAAAACTGCAAGCAAGCATATATGTAATATATGCTATATTCTATGAAAGATTGTTGTGTAAACCACTGACATATAGTTTATACATGGGATTAATAATATCCATTCAGATAATGCAAATAATCATATTTATGAGTTTACATAACTGTTATAAATGAACATTTTTAGATTTTACTGACTGATTTCAATGAAGTTATGAACAGTTTCAACACACACTATTGAAAATAAAAGAGTAGAGTACAATCTCTTTGACAAAAAACAAACCACATAAAGTTCATCAATATGCGATGATCATTTTTTTAATAAATGAAATAAGTTTCGATTTCTGTGTTTTCTAAAGGAAGAATTTCTGATGACTTACAGCAGCTTCACATCACTAACCAGGATGAATGACATCAGGCCTTTTTAGTATAAACCTCATCAGACTAAAACCTTCAGACACGGTGAGTTGAGGAGCTTTGACCTCCACCACCTCCCTGGTCAGCAGGAGGACGGCGCCCTCTTGTGTTCAGCATCAGGTTTCAGTGTGATGTCACATATATTTAACTGTGTCTCCACTGATGTTGTTGTAAGTTTCCAAAGGCTGAGTGAAGTTTCTCCTCGTCTCCCTGCAGTGACCATCACAGCAGGTGAACAACTGAGTCAGTTTGTTCACAGGAGTCACAGCCTGTTACACTGATGCTGCATTCAGGGCACGTGGGAAAGATGGAAGACAAGAAAGTGTTTGATTCATTCAGTTTTATTGATGATGTGAAGCTTCAGTTTGTTTATACATTGAATCAGTGAAGTCTGTTAAATGACTCAGTGATACAGATTCACTTCATCCATATAATCACTGTGTTTCACCTGAGTCTCACAAAATCACTGATCATCTCCTCATTGATTATTATCTTGATATTTACACTTTGATTAAACCTCATATCCCTCTAACAACATCAATGTAAATGTGATTAGATTTCTTTCTTGACACAGTGAGAACAAAAAGCCCAAATAGCTCATGGAGTCAAAGATGAACAACAACACACAAACACATCAACACAAAGATCCAACAAACATTTAGAGCTCAGAGAAGTTTCTGTTTTCATGTGGTCAAATGTGAGTTTAGGTAAAGAAACATCATCATGAGCAGTGATCTCCTCCACGGCTCCAGCTCCACCTCAACAAACTCAAACATCAACACAACAACACATGACAAGAGCTCAAAGTCCCGCCCATCATGTTTGATTGACAGCTGGTCTCTGTGCAGTGCAGAGACACAACAGCAATGAGCTTTTAGCAACAAACATGGAGACTAAAGAAAGTGATGAAGTAAAATACAGACTTTAACCAACTGCTCCTTCAATGATCTTTGTCTATTTCACTTTACACAACTCTGCTGTGGATCCATAATCAACCCAAACTCCAGCATGTAGAGGCTGAGTGAATGTGGTCTGGACTCTGTGGAGGAGAGTCATGGTTTTAGAGATGCTGTAGAAGGACAGAATACCTGCTCTGTGATCCAGGTACACTCCTACTCTGGAGGACCGAGGACCTGAGACTGGAGTCATGATGTTGTTGAAGCAAAATGTGAAACTGTTGTTGTTACAATCTAACGCCCAAGATTTGTCATTGCATCCAAATCCACATTGCTTCCAGCTCCCTGCTCTGCTGATATTCTTGTATGCAACTGCTAAATAAACTCCTCCTCCTCTCCACTCCACCTCCCAGTAACAACGTCCAGTCAGACTCTCTCTACTCAGGACCTGACAATAATCAGTGAATCTGTCTGGGTGACTAGAATAAGACTGTTTTTTATTGATTGATGTTACTTTCCTGTTTCCCTTAGATAATAACAGCCATGTGTGTGCTGTGTTTGGATCCAGTGTGATTTCCTGTGAATATCTTAAGAAGCCAGCTCTGGTCCTGGGCTCTGCTGGTGACAGTAAAACATCCACCTCAGTCACTGTCAGTGAGATGTTTGTCCATGTGTCTCTCAGAAGGTCCTGTAGTTGATCTCTGAGCTCTGACACAGCTGCTGTCACATCCTCAAAGTGTCTGAGAGGACGGATATTGATGCTGGATGAGTGTGTAGATTGACTGAGTGCTGACAGTGAGGGGTAGTTTTGTAGAAACTGGGTGTGATCCTCTGTGTGTGACAGCAGCTTCAGCTCAGCGTCTTTCCTCTTCAGCTCAGTGATCTCCTGCTCCAGCTTCTTCTCAAGCTCTTTGACTCCACTCACTTGAGTTTCCTGCTGGGATTTGATCTGCTGCTTCAGCTCACGGCTTCTTTTCTCCATCAGACGGATCAGCTGAGTGAAGATCTTCTCACTGTGCCCCACTGCTTTATCAGCAGAGCCATTGATGGCCTCCACCTCCTGTTGAAGCACCTTCACATCTTTCTCTCTGTCCTGGATTCTCTGCTGGATTTGTTGTCGACTCAGCTCCAGCTCTCTCTGCCTCTCAGTCCTTTCTGCTGCAGCTGAGACTGTGTCGTGGCCTTTATGTTCATCCAGAAGACAGAGGTGACAAATACACTTCTGATCAGTGCGACAGAACATCTTCATCACCTCGTCATGACGAGAGCAGATCTTCTCCTGGAGCTTCTTGGAGGGCCCCATCAGCATGTGTTTCTTGAACTGAGCTACATCATAATGAGGCTGCAGGTGTTTCTCACAATAAGAGACCAGACATTGCAGACAGGACTTGACAGCTTTGAGTTTCCTCCCAGTGCAGACATCACAGGCCACATCTTCAGGTCCAGCATAGCAGTGATCAGCAGGAGCAGCTTGGAGTCCAGTCTTCTTCAGCTCCTCCACTAAAGCTGAAAACATGATGTTTTTCACCAGGTCAGGTCTTGGTATGAAGTTTTTCCTACACTGAGGACAGCTGTAGATTTTCTTCCCATCCTCTTCATCCCAGTGGGTTTTAATACAGTTGAAGCAGTAGCTGTGTCCACAGGGAATAGTCACTGGATCCTTCAGTAGATCCAGACAGATGGAACAAGAGAAGATCTCCTGGTCCAGATGAACTCCTTTCTGCGCCATTTCACCTCTCACAGATGACGACTGTCTGAGTTTCTGTTGCTCAGAAGTGAAAGTAGTTTGAGCTCTGATCTAAACAACATGTGTCTCTGCAGTGAACGGGGCCTGTCAGCTCCTCCTCTGCACCACATGTTGGTTCCACCCATCTTCAAACTGTAGATCTGAAGGGGAGGAAACAAGGAAACACCTGAAGAGGGTGGAAACTTTGGGATCGGCACAACAATTTAAGGCTATAGTCCATTTCATGGATCAAAGGTCAAATACCAGAGAGACCATACTGAACAATAAAGATGTAAAGAAAAGTGTTGGTCACAGTTTTGTGATCTGGAGTCAGGACGTGGGTTTTGTGTTTAACAAGAACCAGTAATAAGTCCTTCAGCCAGTTTGTCACAGCTCATCAGGTACAGTTGTGAACATTATTAAGTGTACATGTGCATTAGTGAACTAAAGCTACAGGTCTTTAGGATTGTGCTGTAGAAACATTCAAGGGTTGAGTCATAGAAAATTTACGACAACAATTCATTCAACATTGCTCAACAACAAATGATCGAAATTTCCTGGACCGTGTCGCCTCCTGCTGGTCAAACTCTGGTATTACACACACTGCTCTGCTCATTTAACAGGCACAAGAAGCAGCCAGAGTCAGTATAATGGCATTGCAATTACCACTGACATGTGGACTGATGATTACAACAAACGGACATACACAACATTTACTGGTCACTTCATCAGTGAAAAGTTGGAAATTGAAGAGTAGCGTCACAACCACAGCTGAATCCTCACAAAGATATCTTACAACCTTCACGGGCAGATGATCAGGGAGCTGCATGTCTTAGGGAGACCAGGGAGCCAACTTCAAAACCTCACTCTGCAGCTACAAGTGAATGCCATGCACAGCCCATGTCATCAACATTGTACTCAAACACACATTATTATTATACATGTGAGATGTGAGTCATGTAATTGACAGAAGTAAAAGCCTTGTGACGTACCGCTAGAAATCCAGTGCCGTTGTTCACCTCCTGCAGGCGACGATACAAGAGTGTGAAATTCTGTGCAACAGTGAAGTTGCAATGATGCAGTCAGTCAGCAAACAGTAGTGTGAAATCCAACAAGCCTTGGAAGAGAAAGATCAGCTTGGCAGACTGGATGGCATTCAGCTGGATGTGTTGAACACAATCACTGAGTTCTTGTTGCTTTTAAAAACTGCTAATGAAGAGCTGGAAGGTGACAATCATCCAACCATTCAACTAGTGGTGTTTTGGTTTTTACAAACTAAAGAACCACTGCGAGACACAACACGGTGACCCACAGTACATGGCTTTTACTCAAGCACCGGCAATGCAGCTCTTAAACAAGAAAGTGTGCATCACCATCATCGCTGCAACATAGGAACGTTTCTTGGTCCACGTTTCAAGTCCCTCAGGATGTTTCCAGCTGTGGAGAGAAACACTGTCCACAACCAGGCCAGACGACTTGGCAGGGAGTTTGACCGAGTGCTTACACCACCCCCAAGGGAACCAGAGGCCACGGTTCGATGTACGAAGCAGCATCACTTCCCATCGATGGTGATGATGAGGAAGATAAGAAACAAAGTCACTGGTTCAGGTCATATACAAAATAAATCACTCAAACCACACACATTAAACCAACAAGATGATACCGTCTCTGAGAACCATCACATCACGGCCACGTTGTTCCATCAGCCTAAAAAGGCAGTGAAGTGGTGCCTTTGAAATCACAGCTTCCATCTTTTACACCATAACACAACACACATTCACTCAGTTTACACTCACACTAATACTAAAACTTTCATAAACCAAAAGTTATTAACTGCTAAACAGGTTATGTTTAAGGTTTTCCTCATACAAATTTGTGATTATCGTCAGCTCGCACTCTGCTAGTGCTCAAAACAGAAACAACATGGTTTAAACAAAGTTCAATAAAATGAACCAAAACTCACCAAAACCGCTGTGACTGATTTATGACATGCTCTTCATCGGTTGCCGACCAGGTAGGTGTTGTTTTCAGGTCCTAAAATTGACTGTTTTAAACTATATTTCACCTGTTAACTTCCGCTCGTTGTCCGCTTTCTTCCCGGCCTTTCTGCCTCCACACGTCACTGAGGTGAGCCGCTAGTTTCTTAAAGGGGAAGTGACGGACTATTTCTACAGGCCACTATTAATTGTCCACGTTATATTATTGTTGTCATTTTTTAAAACTAAATTTAATGACCCCTCCCTGAACCGCCACCTTACCATGGTGGAGGGGTTTGAGTACCTGAGTGATCCTAGGAGCTATGTTGTCCGGGGCTTAATGCCCCTGGTAGGGTCTCTCAAGGCAAACAGGTCCTAGGTGACAGGTCAGACCAAGAGCGGTTCCAAAGCCCAAGATGACAAGAAATACAACAAGGCAGTTCACGTCGCCCGGATTGGCGTCACCGGGGCCCCACCCTGGAGCCAGGCCTAGGGTTGGGGCTCGCAGGCGAGCGCCTGGTAGCCAGGTCTTTGCCCACGGGACCCAGCTGGGTGCAGCCCGAACGAGCAACCACCACCACCCATGAGAGGGTTCAGATGGGGCCGGTGCGTTGCGCATTTGGGTGGCGGTCGTGGGCGGGGGCCCCGGCGACCCAATTCCTGGACAACGACTCTGGCTTTAGGGACATGGAATGTAACCTCACTGGGGGGGAAGGAGCCCGAGCTAGTGCAGGAGGCTGAGCAGTACCGGCTAGAGATAGTCGGGCTCACCTCTATGCACAGTCTGGGCTCTGCCACCCAACTCTTTGAGAGAGGCTGGACTCTCTTCTACTCTGGAGTTGCCCATGGTGAGAGGCGGTGGGCTGGTGTGGGCTTGCTCATAGCTCCCCATCTCAGCCGCCATGTGTTGGAGTTCCCCCCGCTGAACGAGAGGGTCGTTTTCCTGGGCCTCCGGGTCGGGGATAGGTCTCTCTCAGTTGTTTCGGCTTACGGGCCAAACAGCAGTGCAGAGTAACCTGGCCTTCTTGGGGTCCCTGGGAGGGGTACTGGAAAGTGCCCCAACTGGGGACTCCATCATTCTGCTGGGTAACTGTAACGCTCACGTGGGCAGCGACAGTGATACCTGGAGGAGTGTGATTGGGAGAAACGGCCTCCCCGATCTGAACCCAAGCGGTGCTCTGTTGTTGGACTTCTGTGCTAGTCAAAGTCTGTCCATAACGAACACCATGTTTGAGCATAAGGGTGTCCATAAGTGCACGTGGCACCAGGACACCCTAGGCCAGAGATCAATGATCGACTTTGTAGTTGTGTCATCTGAGCTCCGGCCGTATGTCTTGGACACTCGAGTGAAGAGAGGGGCTGAGCTGTCAACTGATCACTGAGTTGGATCCGGTGGCGGGGGAAGAAGCTATACAGACTCAGCAGACCCAAACGTACTGTGAGGGTCTGTTGGGAACATCTGGCAGAACCCTCTGCCATTGAGGTCTTCAATTCCCACCTCCGGGAGAGCTTTGACCAGATCCCGAGGGAGGCTGGAGACATTGAGTCCGAGTGGACCATGTTCTCCACTTCCATTGTTGACACGGCTGTTCGGAGCTGTGGCCACAAGGTCTCCGGTGCCTGTCGTGGCGACAATCCCCGAACCCGGTGGTGGACACCGGAAGTAAGGGATGCCATCAAGCTGAAGAAGGAGTCCTATCGAGCCTGGTTGGCTTGGGGGACCCCTGAGGCAGCTGATGGGTACCGGCAGGCCAAGCGTGCGGCAGCCCGGTCAGTCGTGGAAGCAAAAACTCGGGTATGGGAAAAGTTCAGGGAGGCCATGGAGGAGGACTACCGATCGGCCTCGAAGAAATTCTGGCAAACCATCCAGCGCCTCAGGAAGGGGAAGCAGTGCTCTGCCAACACTGTTTACAGTGGAGGTGGGGAGCTGTTGACCTCGACTGGGGATATTGTCGGGCGGTGGAAGGAGTACTTCGAGGATCTCCTCAATCCCACTGTCATGCCTTCCATAGCAGAAGCAGAGGCTGGGGACCCAGAGGTTGATTCATTCATCACCCAAGCTGAAGTCACTGAGGTAGTTTGGAGGCTTTCCCAGTGGCAAGGCAGCGGGGGTGGATGAGATCCGCCCTGAGTATCTCAAGTCTCTGGATGTTGTGGGGCTGTCTCGGCTGACACGCCTCTGCAACATCGCATGACAGTCGGGGACAGTGCCTCTGGACTGGGAGACTGGGGTGGTGGTCCCTCTTTTCAAAGAGGGGGACCGGAGGGTGTATTCCAACTATCGGGGGATCACACTCCTCAGCCTCCTGGGGAAAGTCTATTCCAGGGTATTGGAGAGGAGAATTTGGCTGATAGTCGAACCTCAGATTCAGGAGGAACAATGTGGTTTTCGTCCTGGTCGTGGAACACTGGACCAGGTCTATAACCTCCACAGGGTACTCGAGGGTTCATGGGAGTTTGCCCAACCAGTCCACATGTGCTTTGTGGACTTGGAGAAGACCGTGTCCCCCATGGTATTCTGTGGGAGGTGCTTCGGGAGTATGGGGTTGGAGGCCCTCTGCTGAGGGCTGTACGGTCTCTGTACGGTTGGCATTGCCGGCAGTAAGTCAGACTTGTTCCCGGTGCATGTTGGCCTCCAGCAGGGCTGCCCTTTATCACCGGTTCTGTTCATTATTTTTATGGACAGAATTTCTAGCCGCAGCCAGGGTCCGGAGGGGGTCCGGTTCAGGAGTCACCGGATTTCATCTCTGCTTCTTGCAGATGATGTTGTCTTATTGGCTCCCCCAAGCCAGGACCTTCAGCATGCGCTAGGGCGGTTCGCAGCTGAGTGTGAAGCAGCTGGGATGAGAATCAGCACCTCCAAGTCTGAGGCCATGGTTCTCGACTGGAAAAAGGTAGTTTGCCCCCTCCGGGTCGGGGGAGAGCTCCTGCCTCAGGTGGAGGAGTTTAAGTATCTCGGGGTCCTGTTCACGAGTGGGGGAAGGATGGAGCGTGGGATTGACAGGCGGATCGGCGCAGTGGCCGCAGTAATGCGGTCGTTGTATCGGTCCGTCGTGGTGAAGACGGAGCTGAGCTGAAAGGCAAAGCTCTCGATTTACCAGTTGATCTACGTTCCTACCCTCACCTATGCTCATGAACTCTAGGTCATGACCAAAAGAACGAGATCCCGGATACAAGTGGCCGAAATGAGTTTCCTCCACAGGGTGGCGGGGTGCTCCCTTAGAGATAGGGTGAGAAGCTCTGTCAGCTGGAGGGAGCTCGGAGTAGAGCTGCTGCTCCTCCACATCAAGAGGAGCCAGTTGAGGTGGCTTGGGCATCTGTACCGGATGCCCCCTGGACGCCTCCCTTAGGAGGTGTTCTGGGCATGTCCCACCGGAAGGAGGCCCCAGGGAAGACCCAGGACACACTAGAGTGACTACGTCACCCGGCTGGCCTGGGAACGCCTTGGGGTTAGCCCGGAAGAGCTGGAGGAAGTGTCTGGGGAGAGGGAAGTCTGGGTGCCCCTGCTCAGGCTGCTGCCCCCGTGACCCGGCCCCGGATGAAGCAGAAGAAGATGGATGGATGGATGGATGGATGGATGAATTTAATAAACTAAATGAAATATTAAATGAAACGTTTTAAAACTTACTTATGCATCTTATTTACTTATCAATTCTAATTTATATCATTTTAGCATGTGTCACATCAGTCTGTTGTTGGTTCCGGTTCCGGTCCAGGTTCCAGTCCCGGTTCTGGTTCCAGTACTGGTTCCTGTGCTGTACTACAGCATTTAATGCAAACTGTTTACAGTATTTAATTACGTAGCTGGTACGTCAGCATCAATCTGACCCAGGTTTGTCCAAACTCTTCCACAAAGGGCCGTGTGGCTGCAGGTTTTTGTTCCAACCAATCACAAGCACACAGTTTGAAATGAGTCCAGTCTGGTCTGCTGCTGCTTGGTTGGAAAGAAAACCTGCAGCCACTCGGCCCTTTGGGGAACAGTTTGGACATGACTGATCTAACTGTCCACACTGAAGTATAGCTACAGCTAATGTCCCAGAATGCATTTCACACGCATTAGGGTGATTTTACAGAGGAGTGACACAGCTGAAATTAGAAAATACTCTGACACCTGGACAGACCTGATTCAGTCTGAACACATGATGTCACAACTACCTCATGTCCACCACTTGTTCCTTCTAGACAAATGTACATTTATTTCAACTTCCTGTTTTCCTACAATCACTGAATGCAGCTGCCACTGAACACTGACCCTCTGCAGCTCCCAGTAACAACATCAGTCAGACTCTCTCCTCAGGACCTGTCAGCAGTTATCAGAGAGTCGGAGTTACTACAATAACATTTGATCCGTCACCGTTTGTTCTTCACTTACACACAGATATTTACTGACAGTGTCTGAATCTGTCTTTCTGCTGTTTGAGGAGGAAAACCTCTCACATTAGTTTCACATTTCTCCATCAGCTTTGGATCACATCCTGGAACAAAGACACAGGAAACGATCTGATTGATTCTTTAGTTAAAACATTTTTATTGATGAATACATTGATGCAATACATGTAACAATACATTGATGTAAATACATTTACATCAATGTAAATGTGTAGATTTCTTAGTTTCCACAGTGAGAACAAACCTCAGTGATAAAGGAAGCTCTGGTGATTTCTCTGTTAAGGCCCAAACAACAACACACAAACACATCAACACAAAGATCCAACAAACATTTAGAGCTCAGACAAGTTTCTGTTTTCATGTGGACAAATGTGAGTTTAGGTAAAGAAACATCATCATGAGCAGTGATCTCCTCCACGGCTCCAGCTCCACCTCAACAAACTCAAACATCAACACAACAACACATGACAAGAGCTCAAAGTCCCGCCCATCATGTTTGATTGACAGCTGATCTCTGTGCAGTGCAGAGACACAACAGCAATGAGCTTTTAGCAACAAACATGGAGACTAAAGAAAGTGATGAAGTAAAATACAGATTTTAACCAACTGCTGCTTCAATGATCTTTGTCCATTTCAGTTTACACAACTCTGCTGTGGATCTATAATCAAGGAGCCAAACTCCAGCATGTAGAGGCTGAGTGAATGTGGTCTGGACTCTGTGGAGGAGAGTCATGGTTTCAGAGACGCTGTAGAAGGACAGAATACCTGCTCTGTGATCCAGGTACACTCCTACTCTGGAGGACTGAGGACCTGAGACTGGAGTCTGGATGTTTTTGTGCAAAAATTTATAACTGTCCTGATCACAACGTAACGCCCAAGATTTGTCATTACGTCCAAACAAACTTTCATCTCCTGATCTGCTGATATTCTTGTATGCGACTGCTATATAAACTCCTCCTCCTCTCCACTCCACCTCCCAGTAACAACATCCAGTCAGACTCTCTCTACTCAGGACCTGACAACAGTAAGTGAATCTGTCTGGGTGACTACAATGAGACTGTATTTTACTCATATATGTTACTTTTCCATTTCCCTCAGATAATAACAGACGTCTGTATGCTGTGTTTGGATCCAGTGTGATTTCCTGTGAATATCTTAAGAAGTCAGCTCTGGTCCTGGGCTCTGCTGGTGACAGTAAAACATCCACTTGAGTCACTGTCAGTGAGATGTTTGTCCATGTGTCTCTCAGAAGGTCCTGTAGTTGATCTCTGAGCTCTGACACAGCTGCTGTCACATCCTCAAAGTGTCTGAGAGGACGGATATTGATGCTGGATGAGTGTGTAGATTGACTGAGTGCTGACAGTGAGGGGTAGTTGTGTAGAAACTGGGTGTGATCCTCTGTGTGTGACAGCAGCTTCAGCTCAGCGTCTTTCCTCTTCAGCTCAGTGATCTCCTGCTCCAGCTTCTTCTCAAGCTCTTTGACTCGTCTCACTTGAGTTTCCTGCTGGGATCTGATCTGCTGCTTCAGCTCACAGCTTCTTTTCTCCATCAGACGGATCAGCTGAGTGAAGATCTTCTCACTGTCCTCCACTGCTTTATCAGCAGAGCCATTGATGGCCTCCACCTGCTGTTGAAGCACCTTCACATCTTTCTCTCTGTCCTGGATTCTCTGCTGGATTTGTTGTCGACTCAGCTCCAGCTCTCTCTGCCTCTCAGTCCTTTCTGCTGCAGCTGAGACTGTGTCGTGGCCTTTATGTTCATCCAGAAGACAGACAAGACAAATACACTTCTGATCAGTGCAACAGAACATCTTCATCGCCTCATCATGACGAGAACAGATGTTCTCCTGGAGCTTCTTGCAGGGCTCCACCAGCTTGTGTTTCTTTAATGGAGCTGCTTCATGATGAGGCTGCAGGTGTTTCTCACAGTAGGAGGCTGAACACGTCAAACAGGACTTGACAGCTTTGAGTTTCCTCCCAGTGCAGACATCACAGGCCACATCTTCAGGTCCAGCATAGCAGTGATCAGCAGGAGCAGCTTGGAGTCCAGTCTTCTTCAGCTCCTCCACTAAAGCTGCTAACATGGTGTTTTTCACCAGGTCAGGTCTTGGTATGAAGTTCTTCCTACACTGAGGACAGCTGTAGATTTTCCTCCCATCTTCTCCATCCCAGTGGTTTTTAATACAGTTGAAGCAGTAGCTGTGTCCACAGGGAATAGCCACTGGATCCTTCAGTAGATCCAGACAGATGGAACAAGAGAAAGTCTCCTGGTCCAGATGAACTCCTTTCTGCGCCATTTCACCTCTCACAGACGACGACTGTCTGAGTTTCTGTTGCCCGGAATGAAACTAGTTTGAGCTCTGATCTAAACAACATGTGTCTCTGCAGTGAACGGGGCCTGTCAGCTCCTCCTCTGCACCACATGTTGGTTCCACCCATCTTCAAACTGTAGATCTGAAGGGGGGGGGGGGGGCAAGGAAACACATGACCAGGGTGGAAACTTTGGGATCGGCACAACAATTTAAGGCTAAAGTCCATTTCATGGATCAAAGGTCAAATACCAGAGAGATCATACTGAATAATAAAGGTGTAAAGAAAAGTGTTGGTCACAGTTTTGTGATCTGGAGTCAGGACGTGGGTTTTGTGTTTAACAAGAACCAGTAAAAAGTCCTTCAGCCAGTTTGTCACAGCTCATCAGGTACAGTTGTGAACATTATTAAGTGTATATGTGCATTAGTGAACTAAAGCAACAGGTCTTTAGGATTGTGCTGTAGAAACATTCATGGTTTGAGTCATAGAAAAGTTACGACAACAATTCATTCAACATTGCTCAACAACAAATGATTCAAATTTCCTGGACCATGTCGCCTCCTGCTGGTCAAACTCTGGTATTACACACACTGCTCTGCGCATTTAACAGGCCAGGCCAAATCCAGTGCTGTTGTTCATGTCCTGCAGGTGGCGATACAGGAGTGTGAAACTCTGTGCAACAGTGAAGTTGCAATGATGCCGTCAATCAGCAAACAGTAGTGTGAAATCCAACAAGCCTTGGAAGAGAAACATCAGCTTGGCAGACTGGATGGCATTCAGCTGGACGTGTTGAACACAATCACTGAGTTCTTGTTGCTTTTAAAAACTGCTAGTGAAGAGCTGGAAGGTGACAATCATCCAACCATTCAACCAGTGGTTTTTTGGTTGTTACAAACTAAAGAACCACTGCGAGACACAACACGGTGACCCACAGCACATGGCTTTTACTCAAGCACCGGCAATGCAGCTCTTAAACAAGAAAGTGTCCATCAGCATCATCGCTGCAACATAGGAACGTACTTTGTCCACGTTTCAAGTCCCTCAAGATGTTTCCAGCTGTGGAGAGAAACACTGTCCACAACCAGGCCAGACGACTTGGCAGGGAGTTGGACCGAGTGCTTACACCACCCCCAAGGGAACCAGAGGCCACGGTTCGATGTACGAAGCAGCAGCTGCTAAATATAATAATATAAACAACAATAATACTTTTCCCCCTTTTCACAGGTCAGAGGTCAGATTCAGATTCAGATTATAGTATATGGTGTAACACTTCAGTCCAGGTCAAATCCAGCTCCTTTTATGTAATCCAGTTAAAAAGAAATCCCAATACTCCTACCACTCTGGCAGCGAGTTACCAACAGTCCAACCATGAGCAGTAGATCACATCCCATCGATGGTGATGATGAGGAAGATGAGAAACAAAGTCACTGGTCCAGGTCATAAACAAAATAAATCACTACAACTACACACATTAAACCAACAAGATGTTACCGTCTCTGAGAACCATCACGTCACCGCCACGTTGTTCCTTCAGCCTAAATTGGCTGCGAAGCGGCGCCTTTGATCTCACAGCCTTCAGACGCTCGTGGAAACAACAGGGTTTAAACAAAGTTCAATAAAATGAACCAAAACTCACCAAAACCGCTGTGGCTGATTTCTGACATGCTCTTCATCGGTTGCCGACCAGGTAGGTGTTGTTTTCAGGCCCTAAAATTGACTGTTTTTACTATATTTCACCTGTTAACTTCCGCTCGTTGTCCGCTTTCTTCCCGGCCTTTCTGCCTCCACACGTCACTGAGGTGAGCCGCTACTTTCTTAAAGGGGCAGTGACGGACTATTTCTACAGGCCACTATTAATTGTCCACGTTATATTATTGTTGTCATTTTTTTAATTTAATGAACTAAATGAAATATTAAATGAAACGTTTTAAAACTTATTTATGCATCTTATTTACCTATCGATTCTAATCTATATCATTTTAGCATGTGTCACATCAGTCTGTTGTTGTTGCAAATCAGTGCGTTTGTATGAATGGAAAATGGGATGGGTGATAAAACACAATCTTGTTGGACACTAATATTTAAAACCATCCCACCTCAAAGAGATGGTCCTCCTGACTGAACTTTCACTGAGCTTCATTTCAGTTTTTATGCCTCATGTTTTCAGTATCATTCAGTTTGGTTCTGGTCCTGGTTCTGGTCCTGGGGCCAGGTCTGGTTGTAGTTCTGGCACTGATACCAGTTCTGGTTCCAGTACCGATCCGGGTTCCAGCCCCGGTTCTGGTTCCGTTTTCGGTACCGGTTCTGGTTTCGCTACCGGTTCCGGTCCCGGTTCAAGTAACGGTACCGGTTCTGGTTCCGGCTGAGCACTGACCCTCTGCAGCTCCCAGTAACAACATCAGTCAGACTCTCTCCTCAGGACCTGTCAGCAGTTATCAGAGAGTCGGAGTTACTACAATAACATTTCATCCGTCACCGTTTGTTCTTCACTTACACACAGATATTTACTGACAGTGTCTGAATCTGTCTTTCTGCTGTTTGAGGAGGAAAACCTCTCACATTAGTTTCACATTTCTCCATCAGCTTTGGATCACATCCTGGAACAAAGATACAGGAAACGATCTGATTGATTCTTTGAGTTTTATTGATGATGTGAATCTTACATTTGGTCACACACTGATCAGTAAAATCTGTTCAATGACTCTTGTTCAGTGATTTCATAAACACATGTATCAATCAACCATCTCATTGATTATTATCATGATATTCACACTTTGATTAAACCTCATATCCCTCTAACAACATCAGTGTAAATGTGTAGATTTCTTAGTTTCCACAGTGAGAACAAACCTCAGTGATAAAGGAAGCTCTGGTGATTTCTCTGTTAAGGCCCAAACAACAACACACAAACACATCAACACAAAGATCCAACAAACATTTAGAGCTCAGAGAAGTTTCTGTTTTCATGTGGACAAATGTGAGTTTAGGTAAAGAAACATCATCATGAGCAGTGATCTCCTCCACGGCTCCAGCTCCACCTCAATAAACTCAAACATCAACACAACAACACATGACAAGAGCTCGAAGTCCCGCCCATCATGTTTGATTGACAGCTGATCTCTGTGCAGTGCAGAGACACAACAGCAATGAGCTTTTAGCAACAAACATGGAGACTAAAGAAAGTGATGAAGTAAAATACAGATTTTAACCAACTGCTCCTTCAATGATCTTTGTCCATTTCAGTTTACACAACTCTGCTGTGGATCCAAAATTAGGGAACCCAAGTCCAGCATGTAGAGGCTGAGTGAATGTGGTCTGGACTCTGTGGAGGAGAGTCATGGTTTCAGAGACACTGTAGAAGGACAGAATACCTGCACTGTGATCCAGGTACACTCCTACTCTGGAGGACTGAGGACCTGAGACTGGAGTCTGGATGTTGTTGAAGCAAAATATGAATCTGTTGTTGGTACAACGTAACGCCCAAGATTTGTCATTAAGTCCAAACCCACTTTCCCACCCTGATCTGCTGATATTCTTGTATGCGACTGCTACAGAAACTCCTCCTCCTCTCCACTCCACCTCCCAGTAACAACGTCCAGTCAGACTCTCTCTACTCAGGACCTGATGATTTCTAAATTTGTCTGGGTGATGATAATAAGACTGATCTTGTCTCATCACTGTTACTTTCCTGTTTCCCTCAGATAATAACAGACGTCTGTTTGCTGTGTTTGGATCCAGTGTGATTTCCTGTGAATATCTTAAGAAGTCAGCTCTGGTCCTGGGCTCTGCTGGTGACAGTAAAACATCCACTTGAGTCACTGTCAGTGAGATGTTTGTCCATGTGTCTCTCAGAAGGTCCTGTAGTTTATCTCTGAGCTCTGACACAGCTGCTGTCACATCCTCAAAGTGTCTGAGAGGACGGATATTGATGCTGGATGAGTGTGTAGATTGACTGAGTGCTGACAGTGAGGGGTAGTTGTGTAGAAACTGGGTGTGATCCTCTGTGTGTGACAGCAGCTTCAGCTCAGCGTCTTTCCTCTTCAGCTCAGTGATCTCCTGCTGCAGCTTCTTCTCAAGCTCTTTGACTCCACTCACTTGAGTTTCCTGCTGGGATCTGATCTGCTGCTTCAGCTCACGGCTTCTTTTCTCCATCAGACGGATCAGCTGAGTGAAGATCTTCTCACTGTCCTCCACTGCTTTATCAGCAGAGCCATTGATGGCCTCCACCTCCTGTTGAAGCACCTTCACATCTTTCTCTCTGTCCTGGATTCTCTGCTGGATTTGTTGTCGTCTCAGCTCCAGCTCTCTCTGCCTCTCAGTCCTTTCTGCTGCAGCTGAGACTGTGTCGTGGCCTTTATGTTCATCCAGAAGACAGAGGTGACAAATACACTTCTGATCAGTGCGACAGAACATCTTCATCACCTCATCATGACGAGAGCAGATCTTCTCCTGGAGCTTCTTGCAGGGCTCCACCAGCTTGTGCTTCTTTAACTGAGCTACATCATAATGAGGCTGCAGGTGATTTTCACAATAAGAGACCAGACATTGCAGACAGGACTTGACAGCTTTGAGTTTCCTCCCAGTGCAGACATCACAGGCCACATCTTCAGGTCCAGCATAGCAGTGATCAGCAGGAGCAGCTTGGAGTCCAGTCTTCTTCAGCTCCTCCACTAAAGCTGCTAACATGGTGTTTTTCACCAGGTCAGGTCTTGGTGTGAAGTTCTTCCTACACTGAGGACAGCTGTAGATTTTCCTCCCATCCTCTCCATCCCAGTGGGTTTTAATACAGTTGAAGCAGTAGCTGTGTCCACAGGGAATAGTCACTGGATCCTTCAGTAGATCCAGACAGATGGAACAAGAGAAGGTCTCCTGGTCCAGATGAACTCCTTTCTGCGCCATTTCACCTGTCACAGACGACGACTGTCTGAGTTTCTGTTGCTCAGAAGTGAAACTAGTTTGAGCTCTGATCTAAACAACATGTGTCTCTGCAGTGAACGGGGCCTGTCAGCTCCTCCTCTGCACCACATGTTGGTTCCACCCATCTTCAAACTGTAGATCTGAAGGAGGGGGGGGCAAGGAAACACATGACCAGGGTGGAAACTTTGGGATCGGCACAACAATTTAAGGCTAAAGTCCATTTCATGGATCAAAGGTCAAATACCAGAGAGATCGTACTGAACAATAAAGGTGTAAAGAAAAGTGTTGGTCACAGTTTTGTGATCTGGAGTCAGGACGTGGGTTTTGTGTTTAACAAGAACCAGTAAAAAGTCCTTCAGCCAGTTTGTCACAGCTCATCAGGTACAGTTGTGAACATTATTAAGTGTATATGTGCATTAGTGAACTAAAGCAACAGGTCTTAAGGATTGTGCTGTAGAAACATTCATGGTTTGAGTCATAGAAAAGTTACGACAACAATTCATTCAACATTGCTCAACAACAAATGATTCAAATTTCCTGGACCATGTCGCCTCCTGCTGGTCAAACTCTGGTATTACACACACTGCTCTGCTCATTTAACAGGCCAGGCCAAATCCAGTGCTGTTGTTCATGTCCTGCAGGCAACAATAACTGTGCAACAGTGAAGTTGCAATGATGCAGTCAGTCAGCAAACAGTAGTGTGAAATCCAACAAGCCTTGGAAGAGAAAGATCAGCTTGGCAGACTGGATGGCATTCAGCTGGACGTGTTGAACACAATCACTGAGATCTTGTTGCTTTTAAAAACTGCTAGTGAAGAGCTGGAAGGTGACAATCATCCAACCATTCAACTAGTGGTGTTTTGGTCTTTACAAACTAAAGAACCACTGACAGACACAACACGGTGACCCACAGTACATGGCTTTTACTCGAGCACTGGCAATGTAGCTCTTAAACAAGAAAGTGTCCATCAGTATCACCTGCCACAACATAGGAACGTTTCTTTGTCCACGTTTCAAGTCCCTCAAGATGTTTCCAGCTGTGGAGAGAAACACTGTCCATGACCAGGCCAGACGACTTGGCAGGGAGTTGGACCGAGTGCTTACACCACCCCCAAGGGAACCAGAGGCCACGGTTCGATGTACGAAGCAGCAGCTGCTAAATATAATAATATAAACAACAATAATACTTTTCCCCATTTTCACAGGTCAAAGGTCAGATTCAGATTCAGATTCCAGTATATGGTGTAACACTTCAGTCCAGGTCAAATCCAGTTCCTTCTGTGTAATCCAGTTAAAAAGAAATCCCAATACTCCTACCACTCTGGCAGCGAGTTACCAACAGTCCAACCATGAGCAGTGGGTCACTTCCCATCGATGGTGATGATGAGGAAGATGAGAAACAAAGTCAGTGGTTCAGGTCATAAACAAAATAAATCACTACAACTACACACATTAAACCAACAAGATGTTACCGTCTCTGAGAACCATCACGTCACCGCCACGTTGTTCCTTCAGCCTAAAAAGGCAGCGAAGCGGCGCCTTTGATCTCACAGCCTTCAGACGCTCTCGTGGAAACAACACGGTTCAAACAAAGTTCAATAAAATGAACCAAAACTCACCAAAACCACTGTGGCTGATTTCTGACATGCTCTTCATCGGTTGTCGACCAGGTAGGTGTTGTTTTCAGGCCCTAAAATTGACTGTTTTTACTATATTTCACCTGTTAACTTCCGCTCGTTGTCCGCTTTCTTCCCGGCCTTTCTGCCTCCACACGTCACTGAGGTGAGCCGCTACTTTCTTAAAGGGGAAGTGACGGACTAATTCTACAGGCCACTATTAATTGTCCACGTTATATTATTGTTGTCATTTTTTTTAATTTAATGAAATATTAAATGAAACGTTTTAAAACTTATTTATGCATCTTATTCACCTATCGATTCTAATTTATATCATTTTAGCATGTGTCACATCAGTCTGTTGTTGTTGCAAATCAGTGCGTTTGTATGAATGGAAAAGAGGATGGGTGATAAAACACAATCTTGTTGGACCCTAGTATTTAAAACCATCCCACCTCAAAGAGATGGTCCTCCTGACTGAACTTTCCCTGAGCTTCAATTCAGTTTTTATGCCTCATGTTTTCAGTATCATTCAGTCTGGTTCTGGTCCTGGTCCTGGTCCCGGTCCCAGGTCTGGTTGTGGTTCTGGCACTGGTCCCAGTTCCATTTCTGGTTCCAGCACTGTTCCCACGCCTGGTTGTGGTTCCAGCACTTGCCCTGGTTCCTGTCCCGGTTCCAGCACAGGTCCCAGTTCTAGTTCCAGTTCCGATCCAGGTTCCAGTACCGGTTCTGGTTTCGGTTTCGGTACCGTTGTCAGCTCTGGTTCCAATACCAGTCCCGGTTCTGGTACCGGTTCCGGTTGCGGTACCAGTTCCAGTACCGGTTCTGGTTCCGATACCGGTTCCGGTTCCAATACCGATCCCGGTTCTGGTTCCAGTACTGTTTGCTGTGCTGTACTGCAGCATATAATGCAAACTGCTTACAGTACTTAATTACATAGCTGGTACGTCAGCATCAATCTGACCCAGGTTTGTCCAAACTCTTCCACAAAGGGCCGTGTGGCTGCAGGTTTTTGTTCCAACCAATCATGAGCACACAGTTTGAAATGAGTCCAGTCTGGTCTGCTGCTGCTGGGTTGGAAAGAAAACCTGCAGCCACTCGGCCCTTTGGGGAACAGTTTGGACATGACTGATCTAACTGTTCACACTGAAGTATAGCTACAGCTAATGTCCCAGAATGCATTTCACACGCATTAGGGTGATTTTACAGAGGAGTGACACAGCTGAAATTAGAAAATACTCTGACACCTGGACAGACCTGATTCAGTCTGAACACATGATGTCACAACTACCTCATGTCCACCACTTGTTCCTTCTAGACAAATGTGCATTTATTTCAACTTCTTGTTTTCCTACAGTCATTGAATGCAGCTGCCACTGAACACTGACCCTCTGCAGCTCCCAGTAACAACATCAGTCAGACTCTCTCCTCAGGACCTGTCAGCAGTTATCAGAGAGTCGGAGTTACTACAATAACATTTGATCCGTCACCGTTTGTTCTTCACTTACACACAGATATTTACTGACAGTGTCTGAATCTGTCTTTCTGCTGTTTGAGGAGGAAAACCTCTCACATTAGTTTCACATTTCTCCATCAGCTTTGGATCACATCCTGGAACAAAGATACAGGAAACGATCTGATTGATTCTTTGAGTTTTATTGATGATGTGAATCTTACATTTGGTCACACACTGATCAGTAAAATCTGTTCAATGACTCTTGTTCAGTGATTTCATAAACACATGTATCAATCAATCATCTCATTGATTATTATCATGATATTCACACTTTGATTAAACCTCATATCCCTCTAACAACATCAGTGTAAATGTGTAGATTTGTTAGTTTCCACAGTGAGAACAAACCTCAGTGATAAAGGAAGCTCTGGTGATTTCTCTGTTAAGGCCCAAACAACAACACACAAACACATCAACACAAAGATCCAACAAACATTTAGAGCTCAGAGAAGTTTCTGTTTTCATGTGGACAAATGTGAGTTTAGGTAAAGAAACATCATCATGAGCAGTGATCTCCTCCACGGCTCCAGCTCCACCTCAACAAACTCAAACATCAACACAACAACACATGACAAGAGCTCAAAGTCCCGCCCATCATGTTTGATTGACAGCTGATCTCTGTGCAGTGCAGAGACACAACAGCAATGAGCTTTTAGCAACAAACATGGAGACTAAAGAAAGTGATGAAGTAAAATACAGATTTTAACCAACTGCTCCTTCAATGATCTTTGTCTATTTCACTTTACACAACTCTGCTGTGGATTTAATACCAAGCCAAACTCCAGCATGTAGAGGCTGAGTGAATGTGGTCTGGACTCTGTGGAGGAGAGTCATGGTTTCAGAGACGCTGTAGAAGGACAGAATACCTGCACTGTGATCCAGGTACACTCCTACTCTGGAGGACTGAGGACCTGAGACTGGAGTCTGGATGTTGTTGAACAAAAATGTGAAACTGTTGTTGTAACAATCTAACGCCCAAGATTTGTCATTGTATCCAAATCTACATTCATTCCAGCTCCCTGCTCTGCTGATATTCTTGTATGTGAGTGCGATATTAACTCTTCCTGTCCACTCCACCTCCCAGTAACAACGTCCAGTCAGACTCTCTCTACTCAGGACTTGATAATATGTAGTGAATCTGTCTGGGTGACTAGAATAAGACTGAACGTTCCTCATTAATGTTACTTTCCTGTTTCCCTCAGATAATAACAGACGTGTGTTTGCTGTGTTTGGATCCAGTGTGATTTCCTGTGAATATCTTAAGAAGTCAGCTCTGGTCCTGGGCTCTGCTGGTGACAGTAAAACATCCACTTGAGTCACTGTCAGTGAGATGTTTGTCCATGTGTCTCTCAGAAGGTCCTGTAGTTGATCTCTGAGCTCTGACACAGCTGCTGTCACATCCTCAAAGTGTCTGAGAGGACGGATATTGATGCTGGATGAGTGTGTAGATTGACTGAGTGCTGACAGTGAGGGGTAGTTGTGTAGAAACTGGGTGTGATCCTCTGTGTGTGACAGCAGCTTCAGCTCAGCGTCTTTCCTCTTCAGCTCAGTGATCTCCTGCTGCAGCTTCTTCTCAAGCTCTTTGACTCCACTCACTTGAGTTTCCTGCTGGGATCTGATCTGCTGCTTCAGCTCACAGCTTCTTTTCTGCATCAGACGGATCAGCTGAGTGAAGATCTTCTCACTGTCCTCCACTACTTTATCAGCAGAGCCATTGATGGCCTCCACCTCCTGTTGAAGCACCTTCACATCTTTCTCTCTGTCCTGGATTCTCTGCTGGATTTGTTGTCGACTCAGCTCCAGCTCTCTCTGCCTCTCAGTCCTTTCTGCTGCAGCTGAGACTGTGTCGTGGCCTTTATGTTCATCCAGAAGACAGAGGTGACAAATACACTTCTGATCAGTGCGACAGAAAATCTTCATCACCTCATCGTGACGAGAGCAGATCTTCTCCTGGAGCTTCTTGCAGGGCTCCACCAGCTTGTGTTTCGTGAACTGAGCTACATCATAATGAGGCTGCAGGTGTTTCTCACAATAAGAGACCAGACATTGCAGACAGGACTTGAGAGCTTTGAGTTTCCTCCCAGTGCAGAAATCACAGGCCACATCTTCAGGTCCAGCAAAGCAGTGATCAGCAGGAGCAGCTTGGAGTCCAGTCTTCTTCAGCTGCTCCACTAAAGCTGCTAACATGGTGTTTTTCACCAGGTCAGGTCTTGGTGTGAAGGTCTGCCTGCACTGAGGACAGCTGTAGATTTTCTTCCCATCCTCTTCATCCCAGTGGGTTTTAATACAGTTGAAGCAGTAGCTGTGTCCACAGGGAATAGTCACTGGATCCTTCAGTAGATCCAGACAGATGGAACAAGAGAAGGTCTCCTGGTCCAGATGAACTCCTTTCTGCGCCATTTCACCTGTCACAGACGACGACTGTCTGAGTTTCTGTTGCTCAGAAGTGAAACTAGTTTGAGCTCTGATCTAAACAACATGTGTCTCTGCAGTGAACGGGGCCTGTCAGCTCCTCCTCTGCACCACATGTTGGTTCCACCCATCTTCAAACTGTAGATCTGAAGGGGAGGGAACAAGGAAACACCTGACCAGGGTGGAAACTTTGGGATCGGCACAACAATTTAAGGCTAAAGTCCATTTCATGGATCAAAGGTCAAATACCAGAGAGATGATACTGAACAATAAAGATGTAAAGAAAAGTGTTGGTCACAGTTTTGTGATCTGGAGTCAGGACGTGGGTTTTGTGTTTAACAAGAACCAGTAAAAAGTCCTTCAGCCAGTTTGTCACAGCTCATCAGGTACAGTTGTGAACATTATTAAGTGTATATGTGCATTAGTGAACTAAAGCAACAGGTCTTTAGGATTGTGCTGTAGAAACATTCATGTTTGAGTCATAGAAAAGTTACGACAACACAGAACACGGTGACCCACAGTACATGGCTTTTAGTCAAGCACTGGCAATGCAGCTCTTAAACAAGAAAGTGTCCATCAACATCACCTGCCACAACATAGGAACGTTTCTTTGTCCACGTTTCAAGTCCCTCAAGATGTTTCCAGCTGTGGAGAGAAACACTGTCCACGACCAGGCCAGACGACTTGGCAGGGAGTTTGACCGAGTGCTTACACCACCCCCAAGGGAACCAGAGGCCACGGTTCGATGTACGAAGCAGCAGCTGCTAAATATAATAATATAAACAACAATATTACTTTTCCCCCTTTTCACAGGTCAGAGGTCAGATTCAGATTCAGATTACAGTATATGGTGTAACACTTCAGTCCAGTTCAAATCCAGTTCCTTCTATGTAATCCAGTTAAAAAGAAATCCCAATACTCCTACCACTCTGGCAGCGAGTTACCAACAGTCCAACCATGAGCAGTAGATCACATCCCATCGATGGTGATGATGAGGAAGATGAGAAACAAAGACACTGGTTCAGGTCATAAACAAAATAAATCACTACAACTACACACATTAAACCAACAAGATGTTACCGTCTCTGAGAACCATCACGTCACCGCCACGTTGTTCCTTCAGCCTAAAATGGCAGCGAAGCGGCGCCTTTGATCTCACAGCCTTCAGACGCTCTTGTGGAAACAACACGATTTAAACAAAGTTCAATAAAATGAACCAAAACTCACCAAAACCGCTGTGGCTGATTTCTGACATGCTCTTCATCGGTTGTTGACCAGGTAGGTGTTGTTTTCAGGCCCTAAAATTGACTGTTTTTACTATATTTCACCTGTTAACTTCCGCTCGTTGTCCGCTTTCTTCCCGGCCTTTCTGCCTCCACACGTCACTGAGGTGAGCCGCTAGTTTCTTAAAGGGGACGTGACGGACTATTTCTACAGGCCACTATTAATTGTCCACGTTATATTATTGTTGTCATTTTTTTAATTTAATGAACTAAATGAAATATTAAATGAAACGTTTTAAAACTTATTTATGCATCTTATTTACCTATTGATTCTAATTTATATCATTTTAGCATGTGTCACATCAGTCTGTTGTTGTTGCAAATCAGTGCGTTTGTATGAATGGAAAAGAGGATGGGTGATAAAACACAATCTTGTTGGATCCTAGTATTAAAACCATCCCACCTCAAAGAGATGGTCCTCCTGACTGAACTTTCACTGAGCTTCATTTCAGTTTTTATGCCTCATGTTTTCAGTATCATTCAGTCTGGTTCTGGTCCTGGGCCCAGGTCTGGTTGTAGTTCTGGTACTGGTAGCAGTTCTGGTTCCAGTACCGATCCGGGTTCCAGCCCCGGTTCTGGTTCCGTTTTCAGTACCGGTTCTGGTTTCGGTACCGTTGTCGGTTCTGGTTCTGGTTCCGCTACCGGTTCCGGTCCCGGTTTCGGTACCAGTTCCAGTAACGGTACAGGTTCTGGTTCCGGCTGAGCACTGTCCCTCTGCAGCTCCCAGTAACAACATCAGTCAGACTCTCTCCTCAGGACCTGTCAGCAGTTATCAGAGAGTGGGAGTTACTAGAATAACATTTGATCCGTCACCGTTTGTTCTTCACTTACACACAGATATTTACTGACAGTGTCTGAATCTGTCTTTCTGCTGTTTGAGGAGGAAAACTTCTCACATTAGTTTCACATTTCTCCATCAGCTTTGAATCACATCCTGGAACAAAGACACAGGAAATGATCTGATTGATTCTTTGAGTTTTATTGATGATGTGAATCTTACATTTGGTCACACATTGATCAGTAAAATCTGTTCAATGACTCTTGTTCAGTGATTTCATAAACACATGTATCAATCAACCATCTCATTGATTATTATCATGATATTCACACTTTGATTAAACCTCATATCCCTCTAACAACATCAATGTAAATGTGTAGATTTGTTAGTTTCCACAGTGAGAACAAACCTCAGTGATAAAGGAAGCTCTGGTGATTTCTCTGTTAAGGCCCAAACAACAACACACAAACACATCAACACAACAACACATGACAAGAGCTCAAAGTCCCGCCCATCATGTTTGATTGACAGCTGATCTCTGTGCAGTGCAGAGACACAACAGCAATGAGCTTTTAGCAACAAACATGGAGACTAAAGAAAGTGATGAAGTAAAATACAGATTTTAACCAACTGCTCCCTCAATGATCTTTGTCTATTTCACTTTACACAACTCTGCTGTGTCTCCATAATAATAAAGACAAACTCCAGCATGTAGAGGCTGAGTGAATGTGGTCTGGACTCTGTGGAGGAGAGTCATGGTTTCAGAGACGCTGTAGAAGGACAGAATACCTGCTCTGTGATCCAGGTACACTCCTACTCTGGAGGACTGAGGACCTGAGACTGGAGTCTGGATGTTGTTGAACCAAAATGTGAAACTGTTGTTGGAACAAACTAACGCCCAAGATTTGTCATTAAGTCCGAACAAACTTTCTGACCCTGCTCTGCTGATATTCTTGTATGCGACTGCTACAAAAACTCCTCCTCTCCACTCCACCTCCCAGTAACAACGTCCAGTCAGACTCTCTCTACTCAGGACCTGAGTATAATCAGTGAATCTGTCTGGGTGACTAGAATAAGACTGTATTTTACTCATATATGTTACTTTCCTGTTTCCCTCAGATAATAACAGACGTGTGTATGCTGTGTTTGGATCCAGTGTGATTTCCTGTGAATATCTTAAGAAGTCAGCTCTGGTCCTGGGCTCTGCTGGTGACAGTAAAACATCCACTTGAGTCTCTGTCAGTGAGATGTTTGTCCATGTGTCTCTCAGAAGGTCCTGTAGTTGATCTCTGAGCTCTGACACAGCTGCTGTCACATCCTCAAAGTGTCTGAGAGGACGGATATTGATGCTGGATGAGTGTGTAGATTGACTGAGTGCTGACAGTGAGGGGTAGTTGTGTAGAAACTGGGTGTGATCCTCTGTGTGTGACAGCAGCTTCAGCTCAGCGTCTTTCCTCTTCAGCTCAGTGATCTCCTGCTGCAGCTTCTTCTCAAGCTCTTTGACTCCACTCACTTGAGTTTCCTGCTGGGATCTGATCTGCTGCTTCAGCTCACAGCTTCTTTTCTCCATCAGACGGATCAGCTGAGTGAAGATCTTCTCACTGTCCTCCACTGCTTTATCAGCAGAGCCATTGATGGCCTCCACCTGCTGTTGAAGCACCTTCACATCTTTCTCTCTGTCCTGGATTCTCTGCTGGATTTGTTGTCGACTCAGCTCCAGCTCTCTCTGCCTCTCAGTCCTTTCTGCTGCAGCTGAGACTGTGTCGTGGCCTTTATGTTCATCCACAGAGCAGAGATAACAGATACACTGCTGATCAGTGCGGCAGAACATCTTCATCACCTCATCATGACGAGAGCAGATGTTCTCCTGGAGCTTCTTGCAGGGCTCCACCAGCTTGTGTTTCTTTAATGGAGCTGCTTCATAATGAGGCTGCAGGTGTTTCTCACAGTAGGAGGCTGGACACGTCAAACACGACTTGACAGCTTTGAGTTTCCTCCCAGTGCAGACATCACAGGCCACATCTTCAGGTCCAGCATAGCAGTGATCAGCAGGAGCAGCTTGGAGTCCAGTCTTCTTCAGCTCCTCCACTAAAGCTGCTAACATGGTGTTTTTCACCAGGTCAGGTCTTGGTGTGAAGTTCTTCCTACACTGAGGACAGCTGTAGATTTTCTTCCCATCCTCTTCATCCCAGTGGGTTTTAATACAGTTGAAGCAGTAGCTGTGTCCACAGGGAATAGTCACTGGATCCTTCAGTAGATCCAGACAGATGGAACAAGAGAAGGTCTCCTGGTCCAGATGAACTCCTTTCTGCGCCATTTCACCTCTCACAGACGACGACTGTCTGAGTTTCTGTTGCTCAGAAGTGAAACTAGTTTGAGCTCTGATCTAAACAACATGTGTCTCCGCAGTGAACGGGGCCTGTCAGCTCCTCCTCTGCACCACATGTTGGTTCCACCCATCTTCAAACTGTAGATCTGAAGGGGGGGGGGGCAAGGAAACACATGACCAGGGTGGAAACTTTGGGATCGGCACAACAATTTAAGGCTAAAGTCCATTTCATGGATCAAAGGTCAAATACCAGAGAGATGATACTGAACAATAAAGATGTAAAGAAAAGTGTTGGTCACAGTTTTGTGATCTGGAGTCAGGACGTGGGTTTTGTGTTTAACAAGAACCAGTAAAAAGTCCTTCAGCCAGTTTGTCACAGCTCATCAGGTACAGTTGTGAACATTATTAAGTGTATATGAGCATTAGTGAACTAAAGCAACACGTCTTTAGGATTGTGCTGTAGAAACATTCATGGTTTGAGTCATAGAAAAGTTACGACAACAATTCATTCAACATTGCTCAACAACAAATGATTCAAATTTCCTGGACCATGTCGCCTCCTGCTGGTCAAACTCTGGTATTACACACACTGCTCTGCTCATTTAACAGGCCAGGCCAAATCCAGTGCCATTGTTCATGTCCTGCAGGCGGCGATACAGGAGTGTGAAACTCTGTGCAACAGATAAGTTGCAATGATGCAGTCAGTCAGCAAACAGTAGTGTGAAATCCAACAAGCCTTGGAAGAGAAACATCAGCTTGGCAGACTGGATGGCATTCAGCTGGACGTGTTGAACACAATCACTGAGTTCTTGTCGCTTTTAAAAACTGCTAGTGAAGAGCTGGAAGGTGACAATCATCCAACCATTCAACTAGTGGTGTTTTGGTTTTTACAAACTAAAGAACCACTGCGAGACACAACACAGTGACCCACAGGACATGGCTTTAACTCAAGCACCGGCAATGTAGCTCTTAAACAAGAAAGTGTCCATCAGCATCACCTGCCACAACATAGGAACGTTTCTTTGTCCACGTTTCAAGTCCCTCAAGATGTTTCCAGCTGTGGAGAGAAACACTGTCCACAACCAGGCCAGACGACTTGGCAGGGAGTTGGACCGAGTGCTTACACCACCCCCAAGGGAACCAGAGGCCACGGTTCGATGTACGAAGCAGCAGCTGCTAAATATAATAATATAAACAACAATAATACTTTTCCCCCTTTTCACAGGTCAGAGGTCAGATTCAGATTCAGATTCCAGTATATGGTGTAACACTTCAGTCCAGGTCAAATCCAGTTCCTTCTATGTAATCCAGTTAAAAAGAAATCCCAATACTCCTACCACTCTGGCAGCGAGTTACCAACAGTCCAACCATGAGCAGTAGATCACTTCCCATCGATGGTGATGATGAGGAAGATGAGAAACAAAGTCACTGGTTCAGGTCATAAACAAAATAAATCACTACAACTACACACATTAAACCAACAAGATGTTACCGTCTCTGAGAACCATCACGTCACCGCCACGTTGTTCCTTCAGCCTAAAATGGCAGCGAAGCGGCGCCTTTGATCTCACAGCCTTCAGACCTCTTGTGGAAACAACACGATTTAAACAAAGTTCAATAAAATGAACCAAAACTCACCAAAACCGCTGTGGCTGATTTCTGACATGCTCTTCATCGGTTGCCGACCAGGTAGGTGTTGTTTTCAGGCCCTAAAATTGACTGTTTTTACTATATTTCACCTGTTAACTTCCGCTCGTTGTCCGCTTTCTTCCCGGCCTTTCTGCCTCCACACGTCACTGAGGTGAGCCGCTAGTTTCTTAAAGGGGACGTGACGGACTATTTCTACAGGCCACTATTAATTGTCCACGTTATATTATTGTTGTCATTTTTTTAATTTAATGAACTAAATGAAATATTAAATGAAACGTTTTAAAACTTATTTATGCATCTTATTCACCTATCGATTCTAATTTATATCATTTTAGCATGTGTCACATCAGTCTGTTGTTGTTGCAAATCAGTGCGTTTGTATGAATGGAAAAGAGGATGGGTGATAAAACACAATCTTGTTGGACCCTAGTATTTAAAACCATCCCACCTCAAAGAGATGGTCCTCCTGACTGAACTTTCACTGAGCTTCAATTCAGTTTTTATGCCTCATGTTTTCAGTATCATTCAGTCTGGCTCTGGTCCTGGTTCTGGTCCTGGGCCCAGGTCTGGTTGTAGTTCTGGCACTGGTCCCAGTTCTGGTTCCAGTACCAATCTGGGTTCCAGCCCCGGTTCTGGTTCCGTTGTCGTTTTCGGCTGAATCTGTCTTTCTGCTGTTTGAGGAGGAAAACCTCTCACATTAGTTTCACATTTCTCCATCAGCTTTGGATCACATCCTGGAACAAAGACACAGGAAACGATCTGATTGATTCTTTAGTTAAAGCTGTTTTATTGATGAATACATTGATACAATACATGTAACAATACATTGATGTAAATGTGTTGATTTCTTAGTTTCCACAGTGAGAACAAACCTCAGTGATAAAGGAAGCTCTGGTGATTTCTCTGTTAAGGCCCGAACAACAACACACAAACACATCAACACAAAGATCCAAGAGCTCAAAGTCCCGCCCATCATGTTTGATTGACAGCTGATCTCTGTGCAGTGCAGAGACACAACAGCAATGAGCTTTTAGCAACAAACATGGAGACTAAAGAAAGTGATGAAGTAAAATACAGATTTTAACCAACTGCTCCTTCAGTGATCTTTGTCTATTTCACTTTACACAACTCTGCTGTGGATCCATTGTAATCAACCCAAACTCCAGCATGTAGAGGCTGAGTGAATGTGGTCTGGACTCTGTGGAGGAGAGTCATGGTTTCAGAGACGCTGTAGACGGACAGAATACCTGCACTGTGATCCAGGTACACTCCTACTCTGGAGGACTGAGGACCTGGGACTGGAGTGTGGATCTTGTTGAACCAAAATATGAAACTGTTGTTGGTACAACGTAACGCCCAAGATTTGTCATTAAGTCCAAACCCACTTTCCCACCCTGATCTGCTGATATTCTTGTATGCGACTGCTACATTAACTCCTTTTCCTCTCCTCTCCACCTCCCAGTAACAACGTCCAGTCAGACTCTCTCTACTCAGGACCTGATGATATCTAGTGAATCTGTCTGGGTGACTAGAATAAGACTGATCTTCACACATTAATCTTACTTTCCTGTTTCCCTCAGATAATAACAGACGTGTGTTTGCTGTGTTTGGATCCAGTGTGATTTCCTGTGAATATCTTAAGAAGTCAGCTCTGGTCCTGGGCTCTGCTGGTGACAGTAAAACATCCACTTGAGTCACTGTCAGTGAGATGTTTGTCCATGTGTCTCTCAGAAGGTCCTGTAGTTGATCTCTGAGCTCTGACACAGCTGCTGTCACATCCTCAAAGTGTCTGAGAGGACGGATATTGATGCTGGATGAGTGTGTAGATTGACTGAGTGCTGACAGTGAGGGGTAGTTGTGTAGAAACTGGGTGTGATCCTCTGTGTGTGACAGCAGCTTCAGCTCAGCGTCTTTCCTCTTCAGCTCAGTGATCTCCTGCTGCAGCTTCTTCTCAAGCTCTTTGACTCCACTCACTTGAGTTTCCTGCTGGGATCTGATCTGCTGCTTCAGCTCACGGCTTCTTTTCTGCATCAGACGGATCAGCTGAGTGAAGATCTTCTCACTGTCCTCCACTGCTTTATCAGCAGAGCCATTGATGGCCTCCACCTCCTGTTGAAGCACCTTCACATCTTTCTCTCTGTCCTGGATTCTCTGCTGGATTTGTTGTTGACTCAGCTCCAGCTCTCTCTGCCTCTCAGTCCTTTCTGCTGCAGCTGAGACTGTGTCGTGGCCTTTATGTTCCTCCACAGAGCAGAGATAACAGATACACTGCTGATCAGTGCGGCAGAACATCTTCATCACCTCATCATGACGAGAGCAGATGTTCTCCTGGAGCTTCTTGCAGGGCTCCACCAGCTTGTGTTTCATTAATGGATCTGCTTCATGATAAAGCTGCAGGTGTTTCTCACAGTAGGAGGCCAAACAAACCAGACAGGACTTGAGAGCTTTGAGTTTCCTCCCAGTGCAGACATCACAGGCCACATCTTCAGGTCCAGCATAGCAGTGATCAGCAGGAGCATCTTGGAGTCCAGTCTTCTTCAGCTCCTCCACTAAAGCTGCTAACATGGTGCTTTTCACCAGGTCAGGCCTCGGTGTGAAGGTCTGCCTACACTGAGGACAGCTGTAGATTTTCTTCCCATCCTCTCCATCCCAGTGGGTTTTAATACAGTTGAAGCAGTAGCTGTGTCCACAGGGAATAGCCACTGGATCCTTCAGTAGATCCAGACAGATGGAACAAGAGAAGGTCTCCTCGTCCAGATGAACTCCTTTCTGCGCCATTTCACCTCTCACAGACGACGACTGTCTGAGTTTCTGTTGGTCAGAAGTGAAAGTAGTTTGAGCTCTGATCTAAACAACATGTGTCTCTGCAGTGAACGGGGCCTGTCAGCTCCTCCTCTGCACCACATGTTGGTTCGACCCATCTTCAAACTGTAGATCTGAAGAGGAGGGAACCAGGAAACACATGATCAGGGTGGAAACTTTGGAATTGGCACAACAATTTAAGGCTAAAGTCCATTTCATGGCTCAAAGGTCAAATAGTAGAGAGATCATACCGAACAATAAAGATGTAAAGAAAAGTGTGGGTCACAGTTTTGTGATCTGGAGTCAGGACGTGGGTTTTGTGTTTAACAACAACCAGTAAAAAGTCCTGTAGAAGAAAGACTGTCGAAACATTCATGGTTTGAGTCATAGAAAAGTTACGACAACAATTCATTCACCATTGCTCAACAAGGTGAGTCAAATTTCCTGGACCATGTCGCCTCCTGTTGGTCAAACTCTGGTATTACACACACTGCTCTGCTCATTTAACAGACACAAGCAGCAGCCAGAGTCAGTACAATGTCTCTCATGTTAATGATGAACATAAAGAAGCTGTAACACAGGACGTGGCAGCAGGAGGACAGGGGATGAAATGAAAAGACAGAGACAGTCCGGCTCAATAAAAATAATTTATTTACAGTGGCATGAATCATAAATTAACAAGTAGCATTGGCAAAAGCAACATTAGAGTCGACAGCTTGCATAAAGTGGTGTGAACGTCTGGACTTCTGCATCATAAAACACTCACACTCTGGATAAACTGTACTGGACTGTGTCACCACTGAGATGTTTAATATGAACATCACAGCAGAGAGGGTTGTTTAGAAAAAAAAAAAATCTCTTGAACTGCAAACAGTGATCTTTGAACAGCTAGAAAATACCACTGAACTGGGAAATAAAACACTTCAATCCAACCGGCTTCAGGTCCAACAGACAGACACACATCTTCTAAAAACAAGGGCCAAAAACTTTAGAGCAGGAAAAACAAAGAGAGGAAAATCAGTGATTATTCATACAAAGGGTTTGTCTACAAAGACGCACTAAAGCAAATGAGAAAGCATTCGCACTCTTCCAGTGTTAAACCAGGCAGATCAGATCAGCACCGGATGGTTGGTCTCATGCTTTCTGGCCCTGACGCAGTCTGACTGTGACAAAATAATAAACTTTAGGATTTTAACCAGACATTTCTACACAGCTCAGAGCAGTTGGTTTTTACACATACGCTCTACCAGTGTAAGCCTCATTTGTTGAGCATTTTTATGCTGATTTACAACCTTTTATTTAAGGAGCATCTAAACTTTGAGAACCTTTTCCTTCATTTTCGCTCATTAAATGCATAAAGACATTCTCAGTTTATCCAATATTTGAACCGCAGCACAGTCCTGCATCAGGGCCAGGTGCATATTAGCAACATTATGGTCATTTACAGACTACGACAGTTCAAATGGCAGCTAAAGATATCACTCAGCTCCCCTTTTACAATCCAGAAACGCCGCGGTAGTCGGGGGGGGGGGTCAAAGTCATTTGTGCCACCGAAGTATGGTTGTAAGTCTCCATGTCAGGTTAGCGCAGGTTGTACAGTGTCAATTCTTAGGAGAAAGTATAAAAATCCTAACAGTACAAAGTGGTAAGACACTCACTCAGCAGTGTGTGACACATAAACCTCACAGTTACACACACACACACACACACTCACACACACACAACCACAGATCTAAGGCAGTATGCTATGTCTTTAGCATCTTAAGGTACTTACATGAATTACAGTATTTTGCATTCTTTAAAATATCCATCTATGAGTCAAGAAAAATCTTCAATATATATATATAAGTATACTGTATCAGTCAAGATCAAGAGAGAATGAGTCACCTTCATCTAAAACATTGGGAGTTACTGTACACGAGCGTTTACTTCCGCTCTTGATTGCCTTGAACCCTGGCGCACATTATGACGTCACGACGTGCAGCACGCTCGGTTCTGCAGCGTCACGCTCGTCTTTCCACATCTTTGTGCTCTACAGTTTTGTTTGTTTCCCAGACCAGAGGGATTCATCAGATCCATGTTGCTAGTTACAGTCAGGTTGTTGTTGTTGTTGTTCACAATCACAAGCGTGAGACAGAGGTAAAACGAATGAAGGGAGCACCTTTCAAATGGATGTGATCAAACTATTCCCAAAATGCTAAAGGTCCAGTCTTTAAAGAGAGTCTCTTCCTGCTTTTCATTCGCCTCACAGGTCAATGCTTCATAGAGTAACACAGCTTCACCCACACAGAGAGAGTCAACACAACAAGCCAACACGCCTTTGAATTGTCCTTCAGCACGACAGAGCTTCAGCTACGCAACAGCGACGCATTGTTTTCAGTAGCGTGGAGTTTTATCGTTAGTTATTCACACCTGTCTTTAGAGGCTAAGCTGCTTTTGGAGGCAGAAATAATCACGGCGCTAAAATCTCAGTGGGCAGAGTGAGCGCAACGCACCGGGCTACTTGTGGTCGCCATCTTAGTTCAGGGTGTTAGCATGCTAACATTTGTTAATGCAAACTTTTTTTTTTTTTTTTTTTTTTGCAGTTGTTTCGTCTTAAACCAGAAACTTATTTTTCAAACCAACATGAAAACCGTCTGTGGCCAAATGTCACGATGAACCAGTGTACTGACACTGCTCTCCACATGTTAGCGCTGATGGCTGTACGTGACCAGACAGGTTTTAAGCTGCAGATACTAAGGTAGCAAAGTTAGCTAGTTAGCTTAGCTGCACTTTCAAATCCGAAACAGCGCTAACGACGTTATTTCTTGACGTTGGCCACAAGAGAAGGAAACAAGGACGTGGTATTTAAACTTTATTTTTTGTTTTGTTTGCCTTCCTCGTTGTACAGTACGTAATCTTGTGGTTCTTTAGCTCCGCCCACTGAGCTTTGATTTAACCAATGAAATATTTCCTCTCTCTGAGAAAAAAAACAAAAACAAACTGTTCGTTGGACTAAAACTCCAAACTGCTGCTTCGCTAAACCACTTAGGAGCAAAATGGTGTCATAAATCTAAGTATGTACACTGTCTATACACATTCACCTTCATTCAAAAAAGTCATTAAACAGGGACACGGCTCCCCGGAAACTACAGCAGTTGAAATATATTAATTTTTAAAATCGACATCAAAATGTACCATTCAGAGAGATTTCCTTAAAGAAAGATATCCTTGATTTTCTTTTTTTTTTTAAATGTCATACAAAGAATCTAAAATTTCTTCAAAACTATAAATACTTGTGATTTTTTTTTTTTTTTTTTTTTACTTTTTTGTCATACACCTTCTCATTTGATGTTTTTCAGTCTAGCTCTGAAACAGAAACATAAAAAGATAAAATCCAGAGGTTTCATTTACACACTCTCTCTCTCTCACACACACACACACACACACACACACACACTCGATCAGAAGTCCACTGCTTCAGAGACTTGAGTGGAGTTGGAAAACATTCGTCCAACCAGAGCGCATGCTAACAGCGAACACTGAGATGACGTGACATGTAGCATGTTGTTGTCTTCCTGTTGTAGTCATGATGTTAGTCGTTGCCCCTGATTCAGTATATTTTTGCTTTGTTTTTTAATGTTATTACATTATGTTTCAGTTGATCCTATAATGCATTAGCTGCTGTTAGCTTTCAGTGAAAACCAACACTTCCTCTGATTGTTTCACATTAAAAGCCCTCAAATCGGTTCTGGGAGCATCCCGCCTCCTTTACTTGTTCTTTTGAAAACATCCAGAGGGAGTGTTGAGTTTTATTTACAACAGCTCAACAGCAAAATGAGAGCATTTTAAGCCTGACTGAGTTAAAGCCTAAAATCTACAGTTACAGTGACATTATTTCTCTTTGTGTATTTGCTGTTAGGATGGTTCAGATGGCAGTTTCCCCTTCCACGTCTGACTTTTGTTTTGTTTTGTTTTGTTTTTTTTGCATAAACTGTTAAATCAGTGTGAACGAGGCCAAACCGAAGCGAATGCAGTTCAGGATGTTTCACACATGTGCATGTGTGTGTGTGTCATCCTCTGCCTGAGTTGGCTGGTGTGAATGAGCGAGCAGTGTTTCCATGTCGCTGCCTCTTCACGAGCTGAGCAGGTGTCCTGTGTCACTCAGGTGAGGTCAGCAGAAATTCTGTAACAGAAAATCAAGATGTAAAAAAAAAATGAAATTACAACATATAGTAGCATGTGATGTGGTGGACATGAAGACCCTTACTTTGTCATGTCAGGCTGATGACATGGAAAAAGGTATGTGTAAGGTAACGTGTGCAAAAAAAAAGGACGGTAGTCTTTGACTCACAGAACTTGTGTCACCGTCTTGTGTCAACATGTCGATTCCTGCCAGCTGCTCCAGGATCAGGCTGCTGTCGCTCACCTGGAGCAGGAAAACAACCAAACACATGATAACAGCTGCTTGTTAAAAATGTACCATCACAGATCACTGGATGGATTTATATTTTGATCTGAACAGTGAAAATGTTATTTGTGTCTGTATATGCATTAGTGTGAATCTAAATCACCATGGTAACACTGGGCAGCAGATGTAAACACAATAAAAACCTAGATTAATCATGGCGTCTCTCACCTGCTCTGTGTTCATGGGGGTCATGGAGCTCATCTGTCCTGACATCTGGTTCATGCTCCCACTGCTGCCGCCCCCCATGACTCCCATGTTCATGTTGTTGTTGCCGTTGTACATTCCTCCGTTGGGCTGTGTGGCGTACTGGGACTGGGACTGCTGGGGGTACACGCTGAAGGAAGGAGGCGACCACCGAGTTAAAGCTGAGCTCAGGCCAGTCGTTGGAAAGTTTCACGTCGTGCTGCTGTGTTCTGTTTTTACCTGTTGCTGGTGGAGATGTTGGCGGGCTGGGGCCATCCGTTGAGGTCGGCGCTGGGCTGGTAGCTGGGGGGTCCTCCCTGGTTCGGGCCCTGGGGCTGTGGTTGGCCCTGGCTCTGCTGCAGCATGGGGTTCTGACCCTGCCCCATCCTGGGGGACAGCAGGGGACTCTGAGGGGTGGCGGCCCCGCACGGGAAGCCCGACACCGGGTCCTGGTGCTGCTGCTGTTGGCTCATTCCTGGAGATTGAAGAAGGCGGTAAACAGGTAGAGGTGATGAGACGCCATGGAAACGATAACAGGTAGTTGCTGCTAAGTTATGCAGTCGCTACTCTGCTCTGGCTTTAACATCCGGTTCTTTGTATGTCGGACCATGAAGAGCCAAACAGCCAGCAAATACTTCACTGTCAAAACTCTGCTGACTCTTTGATGCCACAGACTGTACTATAGAGTAGAAAATCCTCGGGACCCTTTTTTTGGGGGGGGGGGGTCAAATGAGATGAGGAGTGAATTAGTAATGGGTTTGAATCACTGACAGAAAACAAAGAGCAACTTTCTGCTTCACCAGTGCCGCCACCAGAGCTTGTTCTCTCTGCAGGTGGTCGATTAGCGTCCTGATTGGTTCAGGGACAGTTCAGTCTCACAGTGTTCATTTGGACAAAACAAGTGCAAGAAAGGATTTTAATCATCCAACCCTAAGCAGCACCCAATCAAAGAGACGGCGTTTGATCAGCACCATCACCATAACAACAACAACAGGTGATTGAATCTCCCACGATGCAAACACAGACTCTCATCATATACCTGAGCTGCTGAACTGGAAGGCACTGTGCTGTGATGGTGGACTCATTACCACGCTGTAATGCCCGCCTACATTTCCCATCATGCCCTGGCTAGTCAGATGGTGGCTGGGGGAGAGAGGATGAGCATGTGGATGAGGAGGTGGAGGAGGAGGAGGAGAGGGCAGGCCAGTACCGTAGCTGGAGGCCGGGTAGGGGAACTGCTGCGGGTTGCCCTGGGGGAGACGCGGGTTGGTCCCACCGATGGGCATCGGCGTGGGAGCGGCGCCCCCGTTGGGGATGTTCTGAGTCCGCATCATCATGGCACGCTGGTGGTGCAGGTGCTGTTGTTGTTGCTGCTGCTGCTGCTGTTGCTGCTGCTGCTGTTGGCGTTGGCGAAGGTGGTTGCTGAGGTACTCGCGCTGACGCTGGGCCAGCATCTGGGCGTTGAGGGTTCCCTGCAGGAGAACGTGACGAGTTATAGAAGGAACCAATCACGTTGAGATACCTAACGAGATTCCTAACTGCTGGCAGGGACCAGTAACAATCAGTGAAACACACGAGGCACAAGGTGTCGACAAGTGAAAACACACACATCAACACAGACTGACCTGGTTTGGTACATTAGACCTTAGAGGTAGATTCATGTTGGACACTCCACTCATCTGGTTCATTGGCTGACGGTTCTACATGGAGGAGGGAAGGAGACAGACTGTCATTAATCAAACTCTTCTTCAGCTTGGTATTAACATCAAAACTACCTGCAGTTGGTCAGAGCTTCGTCTGTAAAGTTTTCCTCATGAAAGAGCTGTACCCACAGCGCCACCACATACACACACACATATATTTTTATCTGAACAAACATGTTGTGCATCACAAAAAGTACAGAAACTGCTTTTCAAATCAAACTCTGCACGTTGCACAATGATTTCGATGTAAAAAAAAAAACAAAAAAAACACAAGAGTTTAACTTCAACTCTTCCTCCAGACTTTGACTCCGCCCTCTCCCTGCAGGCTCCAGTAGAAATGTGAAAAGATAGACATGGTGAAAAATGTTTTGCCTCACACTGTCAAACACTGGTGTGTTTTACCACTTCTTGTCCAGCAGGGGGCGGCCCAGACTTCACTGTTGGTAATGGTGGCGCTCAGAGTGAAGTCAGCTATGGTGATTAATTATTTTACGATATGTAACATCGAGTGTTTACGAGGAGCCTGAGAGTGAAAATATGAAGCCGGGAGGAAACTTGTGATGAATAAATAAAAGTGCACAATGACAGGGAGTGTACGTGGTGACAACATGGAGGTGCAGTGCACACGGGCAGAAAGAGGAACATTATGAGGAAATGGGCTCTTCAAAGAGACACTCTGATGCGTTAACCGGCAGTTACATAAGGTACAGTCGAGCAATCATCTTTATGCATTGCTGTATGGTATCATGTGTGTGTGTGTGTGTGTGTGTGCTGCATATGCACGACATGTGTGTTCATTGTTAAGTGTCTCAGCAGCAGGGAACTGCTGATGGAGGCAGAACGCTGCAACATGCTTGTTCTCTCTGCTGCTGCTGCTGCTGCTGCTGCTGCTGCTGCTGCTTGGTTTAAACCCAGTGAACCTTGCTGGCATCACTGTCTGCTCTGTTGCATCACACAAAGTGAGCAAAAAAAAAAAAGTCTGAGTTTTTGAGTGTAGTCTGCAAAAAAGGGGGGCTGTTGTGTGTTTTGTTTGCACAGTATCTTGTCCATCAGAAAGTTAAAAACTGGATGTGACTGTCCGTCCTGTCAAACACGACATTCCTGGTTTAAACTCGATAAAGATCATGGCGGAGGCGAGAGGAGTGATGTAACAGCTGGTGTCTGGCGTCACCTACCAGCTGGGCCTGCAGTCTGTGCTGCAGCTGGAGCCTCAGGTTGTTGGGCTGAGGTGGCACTACTGGATTAGGGCCCCCCGGTCTCATCCCAGCCGGCCTGGGCCCCGGACCCACAGGCATCCTCATCATTGGGGGGTAACCGGTGGGCGGCATCCTCTGCGGCCCCATGTGGCTGCCCATGGAGGGGCCGTGGAAGCCGCCATCAGGGGGAATGCCGCCGTAACCTGGCTGGCCGCCATAGTGTTGGCTGTACTGGGGAGGCTTCATACTGGGGGCTGGGTCTGAGGAGCTGAGGTACTGGTCTTGGTCTGAGATGGGACCCTGCAGAGCAGTAAGGTGGGGACAGGAGTTTAAAAGAGCAGGTCAAACTTTACTGTGTGAACTCTCCGCTGGGTCGGACCTCACCTGTCCAGCCAGCGTGGGGATTCCCAGCATCTTGTCGATCTCCTCCAGGCCCTCGTAGTCCTTCAGCACCGAGCACAGCTGGTTCAGCAGGGCTCCTTCGTCAGGCGGGCCTTCGTGCCCCGAGCTGCAACATCCCATCCCGTCCTCTTGGGGGACGCCATACGGAGGCCTGAGAGAGAGAGAGAGAGAGAGACGGTACCTGTTACTGTCAGGACAGACTCGAGGCTCCACGTTCAAAACCCTCACTGTGTTTATTGGCTTCTTCACAATGAAATGACGGTGTTACCTGCTTTGGTTTCCATAGTGATCCATCATCATTCGGTCTGGCCATGGTGCAGTCTGATTGGGCGGAGCTTGTTGCTGAGGGTACGCAGGGTTTGCCATCTCCATCTCTGAGGGGGAAACAAAACAAGTGTTGATGACTTCCTTCCTTCCTTCCTTCCTTCCTTCCTTCCTTCCTTCCTTCCTTCCCCTTCCTTCCTCCCTCCTCACCATTGCCCATCATCTGCATGTTGACCATGGCTCTGGACACAGGCGGGCCTCTTGCAGGTAGAGCAGTGTTCATGTTGGGGACCATGCGACCAGGTCCGATCCCCTGGCCCATCATCGGCCCTGCAGTGCTCCCCATGGGCCCTTGGGGGCCCCAGCCCTGCTGCATTCTGTGGATGGACCCGTTGTTCATCATGCCTGGTTTACAGAGAACAATTAGTTTGGTGTTTTCAGTCACTGTAAAGAAACAGAGGACGTTACTTCTCTTCCTTCCTCACCTGCGTTGCCCATCGCAGCCTGGTTGGTCATGCCTGCGTGACCTCCCATCATGCTTTGCTGTTGTTGCTGCTGCATCATAGAGTAGGGGCCGTTGTTCCTCTGTTGAGGGTGGAAAGGCCTGGTGGCGTTGGGGTTGGGGCCCATACTGCCGTCCAGAGACATGGTCCGGCCCGGAGGAGCAGCTCGGCCCGGTTGGCCCGGCCTGACGCTATTAAAACCTGCGGGGACAGAGGGACACACGCAGGTGTCTCCAACTGGACTCGTTTAAGATCCAGAAACTCTCAGGCCGACTAAGTGGGTCTGACGTACCTGCAGGGCCGACGGGAGGGAAGGCTCTGTGCTGGCCGGGGGGGCTGCTGCCGCTGCTGCTGTCGGTCATCTGCAGGATGTCGCTGATGATGGTCTGTTTGTCCACGGAGGAACCAGGCGGCGCAGAGGAAGAGGAGGATGGTCCTTTGGCCGGCGGCTGGCCCCCGAACAGCTGCTGCTGGCCGCCGCTCTGCAGGTCCTCCAGCAGGTCCTCCAGCTCACTGGTCTGAAACCAGCAGCAACAACAAAAAAAACACAGGGTGATGAGCTGAGCAAACTAACACCAGCAGAACCAGCACCAGCACCAGAACCAGAACCAGCACCAGCACCAGCACCAGCGTGCTACATGACTATAGACGTGTCTGTTATGTTGGTGTTGAATGTTTCAGTGTCCACAAACACACAAGGAGGGATTTTCAACTTGCACCTGATTCGTCATTCAAGTTCAAGTTCTGCTATGATCAAACAAAACTTTCTATTCCTGCTGCCGGGGATCGTTTGTCACAGAAAAGTGAAAGTAAAACACAGTTACTCAGATGATGAAGCCGTTTTTGTCAAATAATAAAAAAAAAATAAAAAAAAAAAAAAGGGGGAAGTTGACGTTCAGAAAAAGAGAAAAAAAAACGAAACCATTTCAAGTTCTCTCAGAGGGTTTCAAGTGCCTCACGTGGATTTTCCACACAGAAACACTGAATAATCCTCTTTAATGTTGATATGAATGTGTTTATAATGTGAACTTTCATGTTGATGGTGCAGAGCCACAAACAGAAAACTAAACCAAAGTGTGAATGTATATAATGAACATGTAAATGAGTATAATCACTTTTGATGACAACTTTAAAAGAAACTGCCCCCCCCCCCCCATACCAGTGACAGGGACGGTTTCCTGCGGCCGTTGGACAGATGAATAGAGAGGGACCTAAAAATAAACTGCCGGCACTAATGAGGTCATGTGTGATGTACAATAAGACAGAGTCACAGCTCTGTTTAGACAGAGCACACACACACACACACACACACACACACACACACACAAAGTGACCACAATATTGCCACACATCAAGGGCATCGTCCACGAGGGACGCGTCCCCCCCTCAAACCTTTTCAAAGTCCACTCTGTGTTGGGCAGCTGGAGAACGTATGCTATCATTAGCCACATCAGGTTCATTACTTTGGTTGTTTATGCAGCATATGAAGCATCAGCTGACCGCAGCACTGCAGCTGCTCGCCATTTTCTAAAACTGTGCAGTATCCGCTAATAGTCGTGTGCACCATCTCACCTACGTCGTGTTCACACTGACCTAAGTTTGGTGCGGAAAGTGCAACCTAAACATCAAGATCACTAGCAGGAAGCACAACATGTCACCTGTGAGCAGATAAGAGTAAAAACAGCTGCAGACCGTGGCGTGCAGATGTTTTCACGCGCTGCTGCAGTTTGCCACAGCTGCCTCTGGATGTTACTGGTGGCACCTTTAAGTCTGCCTGGGCTTTGAACGCATCATAGAGGGGAATGTAAAAGTGAGAGCAGGGCAGCAGCGGCGTTCTTCTGGACCCGGCGGCGGGAACCACACACTTCCAGCTAAATATATTTACATACACTTACACTCATTATACACACACTGTCACATGTTTGCTTTGCTCACACACAAAGCAAACTCTGTAATGAAAATGTATGAGGACACACACACACACACACGATCTGTGCTCCGGATACACACACACACACACACACACACACACACACAGTCACATGATTCTCTGCTCTACTCTGACGACCACACAGCTGCACATTGAACACGATCACCGACTGTGATCCTCGTGTGTGTTTCCATTAATTCTATCAGTTCTCATCTAGTTTCACTTCTCTGTGTTGTAGGTGCTCACGGGGGGGGGGGGGGTCTGAGTGAAGTCTGAGTGTGAGCACAAACACATGGTCAGCGTACTCCTCGTTGCTCTGTGAGCTGGAACGTCATCACAACAGTTTGAAACCTCCGTCCTGCCTTTATCAACAAAGCCTCGCCTGGTGCTACAAAGAACACACTTCCAGGATGAGCCTGCAGCCTCCTTCCACCGCGCCGGAGGCACAACTGCTGGTCGGAGGGTCGCCTTTGTCCCTGACGCCGTCCAGCCTCTGATCCTCCTCCTCCTCCTCCTCCTGCCTTTTCCTGGAACTAACTTCAGCTGCGTCAGTGCACCTGCACTTTCAATATGTCAACACTGTTAGCTGGCTTTAACTCTGCCACGCTACCTGTGAGAAAAGCCGCAGGAGCCACAGGAGATAAGGTGTGGGACAAGCCAGCAGAGATGGACATTACTGCACTGGCTTGATGAGTCTTTTGCACAGTTTAATCTCTGGGGGGGGGCTACTGTGAGCCTGGACCCCAGTCTGCAGGGTAATGGCTTTCATTTACTTCCCATGTGTAGCAGACAGACGTTTGTACGCCCACCCAGTGAGATGGACAAGAGCCCCTTGTCACTGTGACTGTGAACATGACTTACTGATGAAGCACCTGTTTTCCCTTTTTCTCACTCACCCACATATGCTTAAGCTTTTAAATAGTAGCCCTGTGCATCCTTTGCCAGAGCATCTTATGTTTCAGGGAGTGTACCAGCTCCTGACAACCTGCCATCAGCTGCCTAAAGAGGAACTCCACACACATCTGACACAACCAATCACCGCGCAGCGAGCGCTGGCTCTGCAGCGACTGGGCTTCTCACTCCGAGGTGTTTAAAGGAGCTGTTAAACACGTCCACGTGTCGATTTGTTAAGTGAACCGGTTATTTTTATTTACTCTAAAGACAGAATCACCATTATGTGGTTTTTGTTTCTTCTGCCTCGAACAAGAAATCTCTGAATCTACCAGAACTATTCTGTCACGGCTTTGACAGTGATGTCTGGTGCAACTGGACATTTATCAAAACAGACTGACATATGAGTCCAGATGGCTTCAGTGATGGGAGTTAGGGACTGCATACAAAAAAAAACATCCAGACTTTAGCAACTGTGTCTCGCTGCAGGTGCTTTAAAGTTGAACTGTGAACCATGCTGTGTTACAACACTGTGCGTGAAGCGAGATCGCAGGCGGAGGTCACTGGTTTGACTTTTAACTACTTTGTTTTAGAGGAAGTACGTTTCTGTTTTTGGCAGAGAGGTGGAGAAAGTGTTAGTTACTGTAACAACACTTCAGTGACAGGCACCATGGGGGAGGACGAGGACACTGTGATCATTCATTTCCTTAAAATATCTTTTATGAGCTATGTCGAATAAGACAAAACAGTCAATCCTGTTAGCTGTTGGATTAGCCTCGTAAAGAGTCAGCAGAGTCAACAGCACTGACCTGGTCGGGCATGTTGAAGCCCACTTCCTGTTTCTCTGTCTTCACGTTGGACAGCTTTGGTCCGTCTCCAGGTTCCATCTTAATGGCTTTATCCAGGATGCTGTTGTCGTCCCTATCCAACAGATAGCGCAGCAACGCGTTGTCCTTCTTTTTGGGACTCCCCGGCTCCTGCTTTACACAGAGTTCGCTCAGGGCAGCCATGTTGTCCGCTGCGGCCGACTCGGGGCCGACAGGGTCTTTTCCTGTGGCCTCGGCCGTCAGCTTGGCCAGCTCCACAGGTGAAGTGCTGTTCTGCAGCAACCTGTGGAGGATTTTGTGTTTCTCCTTTAACGAGGTGGAGTAGTTGTTGTGGCCGGCCCCGCCTACGCCCGCAAGCCTGCCCAGCTGGTCCTTACAGTTCTGGTCGTCCCCGAGGGGACCCGTTGGCGACCCAGGATCAGAGGGTTCTAACTTGGTGGTGAGGAGCTGCAGCAGCTTGGTGTGGCCTTTGGGGTTCAGAAGGCGGTTTTGGGCGTCGCCAAGTTCGCCCATGCCGCCATTACCTCCAAAGCTGTCGGGGTCACCGTCTTTCCCTTCCCCCTGCTCACCCTCCTGGTTTTGGGACAACAGGTCATGCTGCTCCCCAAAAGTTCCCAACAAGTCCGCCTCTAAACTGGGATTGCTCTTTGCCAGTTGGCTCCCAGTGGTGCTGCTGTGAAGAGGACTCTGCAGACCAGCTGACTTCCTGTCAGGTGACTCTGGGTGCTCCTGTCCCTGGGTGACCCTGTGGCTCAGGGCTTGCAGTGCACTGAGGGAGTTGAACCCTTGGACGTTGCCCGTGCTGCTGCCTACAGACGCCGGTGAGGGGAGGTGGGGTACGGGAGAGAAAGACCCGGGGGGGTGCTGGGGGACATGGGGGCTACTGCAGCTGCTGCTGCTCGCCGCCATGCTGGGGCTCTGGTGATGAGGAGACATCATGGCACCCTGGACCCCTGAGGAGACACTGGGGCTCCCCTGGGCTGAAGGGCTGCCCAGCTTGAGGGCGTGGCTGTTTCCCTGAGGCGTGGGGGCCCGACCGGCCCCGAAGCCTCGTGTGGCGGTGCTGGAGGCCGACGTAGAGTGGTGGGTGTTGCTGGTGACGCTGGCGTCAGGAGAAGGGGAGGGACCACTAACGCTGGTCGGGGTCATTGGTTTGACCATGCCCTGCCCACCAGGTGCGTCTGTGCTCATGCCACCTGCGTTCTCCCTGCAAGCAAAACACACAAGACACAGGAATCAGACACAGGCAGGTGGGAGGTGTGAGCACAAAACGTATATAAAGAACAAACCCCCCCAGGCTGAACCAGTATCTTCTGTTAAATCTTGAACAACACCTTTTAATCTTCAATTTGTCTGGATATTTTAATATTTTCTAGAACACGTCAAAGACCCGAGAGGATGAAAACATCGCATGTTCATTCACCAGAGGTTTAAAACCACACAGTCTTTACTGAAAGTGAATCAGTGACTCAGTGAGAGCAAGAATATATCGTGTTTTATCTCACTTGTTGGCATCATTAAGAGCCAGTCTCTCTGCTTATACCGTTAGACTGGTCACTCTCTTTGAACCATGGCTCTGTTGTCGTGTCATGTTGCACAGGTTGAGTGTAAAGCTGTTTTAAAAAGTGATTAAAATCCAGACAGTGAGCTTCTAGCTCATGAATTTCAGCAAATGTCTTCTGAAGGAGGTGAAAAGCAACGTGGAGTCAGTAAAAAACAGCACAAGTGAGTAAGAGCCTTTCTTTCGGCATCAATTAGTCACGTCATAAAATAAAATGTGGCGCAGCTCAGAAGCCGTGTACACAACTGAGAAAACAGAGTTGTAACGAAGCCTGAAGCTGTAACAGAGAGAGAGAGAGAGAGAGAGAGGGAGAGAGAGGGAGAGCTTTGAACATGCATCGGCCTCGGCCCCACAGCAAACACACAAAGCTCTCATTGTGCTGAATACTGGAGCGATAAATTTGAATGTGAAACTTGTGGAAGTAAAAAGGCCAAGTTCTCGCCATTGATCCCTGAACGCTCTGGGTAACAGTCCTGGCATTGTTTTCTGACCGCTGTCCAATTCCTGACTCCGAGCGGTCATACCAAACGGCGGGACGCTGGTGGAGTCGCGGTCGCTCCCAGTGGTGGGAGGAAGGGACAGAGATTCTGTGGACCGGACTGGCTGGTGCTGCTTGTGTCACTTTTGGTCTATACATGTGGCGACAGTTCTGAATAACAGGCCCTTTGTTCTGGGCCATGCCACCCCCCCCCTTAACACACACACACACACACACCACAGGTCCCAACAAGGGGGAAACCACAAACACTCAGAGAGAACATGTGATAGACACACAGATGATAGAGAGAAAGAAGAGAAATGTGCTATAAATAACATCTGTGCTACTGTGTAATTGAAATCAGGGATGTGACGAGAGCTGGAGGAAGTCAGACCTGTCTGGTCGACCATGGACTCAACCACGGGAGAAGAAAAAAGAAATGAAAAAAGTTTGTAAAAGAGTAAAACAAATGTTTAACTTTGGTAAAAAGTGTGGGAGCTCGGATGATGCAAAAAGAGCAAACAAGATTTCTTCTTCTTCTTCTTTGATGGAGCGAATTGATCTCTCACTCACCATCACTCTCATGAAAACACAGATAAAAGGGTTTTTCTCCCAATTTTCTTAAATAACTCACTTTGCAGCAGAGACAGAGCTGGAGACGAGGACAGAGCGGCTGCTTTACCTGTGCAGGATGTGCAGCGACATGTAGAGCTGTGGCTCGTTGGTGCCTGGAGATCGGACCAGCTTGCTCTTGGTGTGAGCCGAGACGATGGTTCCATCCGCCAGCGAGAACCTGTACATGGGGCTGAGCGCGTGACCGTTCCTCAACACTGGGAAACAGAAACAGGACGGGGAAAGGTCAGGGTGAGCAGGAGGAGAAGGTCACACTCAACATGTTTTGCCTCCTCTGGGTTCAGACAATCACCGTCTTGCTGGTGTTTTTTGGCGAAGGACATCTCCCCGTCGTTCTGCAGGTGGAACCTCTGAATGCAGCGGCGAACCAGGTCCTCCCAGCCCGGCTTCATGGACGCCCGCAGCAGACTGGTGTCCAGCGATGTGATCTTACCTGGAGCGGTAGAACAGGTGATGATTTAAACCTTACGTCAATGAGCGGGCACCATCATGCTGACTTTGTTTCCACAGATGGCGTAACGTACCCTGAAGGTCCTGCCGCGTGGTGAAGCTCTCGTATGAGGGCATCACAGGTCTCTCTTTGACGGGGACCCTTCTGGCCACGCAGATGAGACAAGACTGGAAATCTGAAAAATACAGGGTGAAATTCATGAATGTGATCTTGACAGTTTCCTCCCACTCTGTGTATGTGGATGAAACCCGTGAGCTCATCTTCCCTCTCTCTTGGGTGGTCTTGTTGTGATTCTCCACGTGTCACACATCCAGTGATTCCCTCATTAAAAAACACAGGGCAACAGGTTCCCTTTCATTTCCCTGCCAGTCACTCTGAACCTGACTAATGTACATGTTTAGCACAGCAGCAGCTTTTAAGGCTGCGAGTCAAAGCTTCAATCTGAAAGCCACCATCAACCTCAGTCTCAACCTGCAGCCCTCAGTCCGTCCGGCAGACATCCTCCTCCTGTCAGGGGAGAGATTGGCACAATATCTGGTTGTCAGACGTCTAAAATTAGAGAGCCAGAAAGATTCTTCTCCCCTGTGTGTATGTGTGTGTGTGATGGGACAAGATGGGAAGATGACAAAGTGCCACACACTAATTAGTCTCTCCCGATGGATGGGGAGGAAAAGTGGAGAGGAGTGGTGATGAAAGGAGGACAGGACACAAGAGAGTAGAAGATGGGGGATGGAGAGAGTGATGGGAAAGTGACAGAAAGTCAAGAAAGAGAGGAAGTTAGGAGACAGAGGAGATATAACGGAGAGAGGTGCACGAAAAGGGGGGGGGGGGGGGGGGGCAGAGAGACGACAACAGCCACAGAGAGACAAAGAGATAAAGACAAGGAGGGCGAAAGGCAGGAGGAGAGGGGAAGTGTTAAAGATGAAAAGAATGGGTGAAAGAAAAACAGAGAAACATAAACAAACCCGATAAAGTCTGAATGAAACAGCAAAGACACGATGTAAAGTACCAACAGCGGTACGAGGCAGTACCTTCTCCCTCCTCCCTGATGGACTTGGGTTCAGACACGGCGAAACACTGCATGGTCTCGTACTTCTGCTGCGACGCGTCCTGCTGGTCCGAGGCCGGCCGGGCTTCGCCGTCAGCGTGAGGGTTGACCAGCATGCGGCAGTTAAAGGTGTGGCTGTTCCTGTTGGACGAGTCACCGCTCCGATGATTCACTGGACAAGACAAAGACACGCACAGACACAACAACAACAACAGGAGGGCGTCAGATGGTGCCAGTGGAATAATTACCTTTCACATGATGTAAGAAGTGACACAGACAAAATGTGGACAATGACACTGAAGGAGCTCAGATACGTGTAAAACCTACCCAGGCTCTTAGGCAGGAGGTTCTTGATGAACTTGGCGTGATCTCCGACGTGCAGCACGTTGTAGACGTTGGTGTTCATCAGCTCCTCCTGCTGGTAGCGAAGGTACTGACTGACGTTCTCCGAGACAAACACGATGTTGCCTTCCATGTTGACCACGAAGAAGAAGCCGTCCAGGGCCTGAGGGGTGCGGAGGAGGAGGAGGGAGGCAGGGAAGAAAGAGGAGAAGGTTTGGGAAAAGGGAAAATGAGAGAGAGAACAAAAAAAAGTAAAGAAGAAGATGAGGTCTCGGCCCCTTTCAAAATAAAATGTGGGTACAACTTCCATTTGGGTAATTTTGTAGTGTGCGTTCATAATTCAAGGTGCTGGCCTCTCTACCACTGTGTGTGTGTGTGTGTGTGTGTGTGTGCGTGTGTGTGTGATTTTTCCATTCTTTCACTCCTGTCAACTCAGCATTTTCCACCTATATGCACAGACTGTGATTTGTCCTTTAGCCTGCCACATGTCCACACAAGCCTCCTACTGTAAGTCTGCCTGCTTATCACCCCAGCTGGTGTGGAGCGGACCACAGTAGACCACAGTAGAACAGAATAGAACCCAACTGAAATGGTCTTGGCCACAATGATGTTTATCTTTTAGACTCCAAGCAGACGCCTCAGCCAATATTACAGCTGATGAAAGCTATATTTATCCTGTGTGTGTGTGTGTGTGTGTGTGTGTGTGTGTGTGTGTGTGTGTGTGTGTGTGTGTGCGTGCGGTCAGGCTCCTCCCCTCCATTCTAATCTGGCTTTTCAGTAAGGTATTTATACCTCATTGGGTCCCATGTTATACGTCACCACACACCCGTTGCACAAACACACACACACACACACACTAATGTAGGCTTCATGACGCCACTGCTGCTAGCCAGGGGAACTCTTATCTCTCTGCGTCACCGGCGGGTGCAACACCATTTAAAGTCAGAAGGACGCTCTAATTGTGTTTCATACGACAACATGTGTGAAACACTTTGCAGCCTGACTGAACACAGATTACCTGTTTGGTGTTTGCACTTTTGCCACAGTTGCAACGTGAAGAACTCCTACAATCCCTCTGGTGCTACAAACACACACAGTTGTTTACATTAAAGGCTCCATGGTGTATAAAGGTGGATCAACGCCCTCGGTCGACAGAGAAATGCACGCAGCCTGTATTCAGAAAGTGAGACTTCCTGTCGCTTGGTGATGTCACTCTTTCTCTGAGCATTTTACCTCAGATCTGCTCTATTTTTCCAATCATTGAGAAAACTGTCAGCCAATCAGAGCAGAGGCCGACACTGTCCTGTTACTAGAGCTCCGGAGAGAAGCTGAGAGAGGAAGATGGAAAACTAAAAACCCAAAAAACATATCTTCCTACGGATCAATGCTTCAAATTAAACACAAGAAAGGTGTAGAACAGTGAACCTTGGTTGAACCCACCTCCAGCATCATGGGCCCGAGAGCATCTTTATCAATGACGCCTTGGCCTGTGGAGGAGACGTCGGCCTTCTGCACCTCCTCATCGTCAGCCACTGGAGCTTTGTCTGTGAAAGACGACAAAACAGGAAAATGGGACTAAAAAAAAAAAACACAACAACACGAAAGGGAAACAGGATGCCTCTAAAAACACTCCCGTGAAGTAAAACCCACATGTCAGAAAAAATGACAATATAAAAAAACACTTTCACAATGTGTTTTAAGGAATTCAGTGACTCATTGATGATGTGGTGAAAGGTCGTGTCAGAAGGTCAGACTGAACATCAAAAACAAAAGAGGCTCCGCTGCAGTAAATGACTGTATGTTCCTGACACAGTGCATGTTTGTCTTCCTGGAACATGAAGCTAGCGTTGCAGCTCAGACTCTTTACAAGTATTTTCTTTTCCCAGAAAACACTGACAGTGTTGTTTTTGTGATGAAGTCGGCTTCAGGCAGAAAAACACGCCCACTCACTCACTTCCATGCACACGAGGACCTCTCGCTGATTACATTCGCTGGCTAGTCCCTCCCTCGCCATTACTTTAGGCTTACGCTAATGCAAACTCCAATGCAACAAAGTCTTCCACCGGCGTGCTGTTAAACCCTGCAGGTTTGAGTGCCTGGGATGTCATGGAAAGCAGGTATCGCAGAGCTAATGTGCGCTACATTACACACGTTTATAGCCATATTAGAGGCCGGTCTCCACTCTCCTCTCGGGCTGTACCACTGCACTGTTAAGCCTCCCATGGCCCCATTAGGCCACATAGCTCACATTCCTGTTGTGGGACCAGAGCTGTACAGAGTCATCAGCCCTTAAACCCTGTCACTGTGCAGCCTGGAGTGGCTGTCATGTAGGCTGAAGGGTATTAAAGTCGCAGTGCGTGCTTTTTTTTTGTAATTAACAAATTTGCCTCAAAGTGACTTTTGAGTGATTGTGTGTGTGTGACTTCGCTGCGACTGTTTAGCAGCTTTGGGAACAGAGATGAAAAACAAAAGCAGGAGAGAGCAGAAAGAAGAGTGGAGTCAATGTGCAGAAATGTGATGAACGTGCACTTACTGCAGATCTGAGTGAAGCTTTGCACTGTACAGTCGCTGGCAATGAAACTTGCCTATGAACAGCTTAGTTTTGCATATGCTCCAGTCTGCACGTTTTTTTTTTTTTTTTTTTACAAACACACAGCTCATTAGCTCTCCAAACCCAAACCCTGTGCTTCCAGCCAATAGCAAAAAGCAGATCCATTGACCAGCAATTCAGCCTGAACAAACTGGACAGTCACCACACATGAGGAGAAGCCCATCAGTGATGATCAATCAGGATTTCTTATAATACTTATCCTTTAAACTTTTTTTTTTTTGTGATTGGTACCATTCATAGATAATGTTATACAAACATTAACACTCAAACCTACTCGTGTTTGTTTTGTTGGCCGCAACTGAATGAGCTTTTCTGTGAGTGTATGAACACACTACACAACCTCGTTGTAGCACTGATTAATGTCCCTGATCCTGAAGTCACATTTAGTTTAATGTAATACATACAAAACAATGTGTGTCTGAAGCTGAGCAGACAGCTGTGTGTGTGTGTGTGTGTGTTTGCTTATTCAGCTGTTGTTTCCAGATACAAACAGTGCAACAACATGTGGACACCAACTGGCTGACAAAAGGAGGAGAGGGAGGATGATGAGGGAGGGTAAAAGGGAAAGAAGGAGGCGGGAGGGGAAGAAGGAGAGAAAGCTGTGGAACAATTAAAGATCGATATGAAAGTGCAAAGAAGGAGGACTGAGGAGAGATGAAAGTGTAGGGAATGTACGAAAGGGAAATGAGTTTGTGGAGGACTAAGAGGTGCGAAGAAGAAGAAGAAGAAGAAGAAGAGAGAAAAAGGGAGGAAAGGTGAAAAGGAGCGCGGGAGAGGAGAGAAGAATAGCAGGAGGTGGGGAGCTCAGATCAGCCTGCTCTCCTGCGTGGACTTACATCATGTTGGCCTGTGTTACATAACAGCCTCTGTCTCAGTCTGCCTCTTCACCACCACCACCATCATCATCATCATCACACATCATCATTACAGAGTCTGTGTTAGCACTCACATACATTTCTCTTTACGTCTCAGTGTGTGTGTGTGTGTGTGTGTGTGTGTGCATGGAGTAGCCTGCACTTCAGAGTTTCCAGAGGAGGGGGCTCGGTTGTTCATTAGTGTGTGTTGCTGTGGTGATGATCAAACATTAGGTGTTTGCTGCATGTTAAAAAGAGGCTGTGCTGCTGCTGTCACAGGCTCATCCTGTCTTTTCTAAAGTTACTTTTGGCTCGTTTTGGTTCACGCTGCACAATTTAGGATGCACACACACACACACACACACACACACACACACACACACACACACACACACACACTTTAACCAGTGAGGAGCCCCAAAAAGTAATTCCCATATTATCTCATTTGTTCCAGACGGGATGTGATGACGGTGCTCCTCTTGACACAGACTCAGATGATCTGACAGTCCTCACCTCCACAACAACCAACCCACTTTTTTCACAACGCATTTGTGTCGGAAAGAAAAACAAAACAAAACAAAACAAAAACCTTCCATCATTCACTCTTCTCGGCTCATGAAGCCGACAACTGTCACGTTTAAAACAGGTCCACATCATCTGTTCCAGCAGCGTCTTTCCATATGTTTTTCATGCAAAGTATCAAACTTGACGCACAAAATACTTGACAAACGAGGCCAAAGAGACGATGCTGATAACATCTGAGCTACAGGAAACCATGCAGTGCATGAACTTTGTCACGTCTTATCACATTCATCTACTGATTTATTGTTATATTATTGTTTATTTTAAAGACATATATACGTTTTTTCAGTTCAAATTTCTCTCTGAAGAGAAATGGCTCCTGTTTTCTGCCTAGAAATGAATGTAAGCTTGTTGTATGTGTTGTATTGTACTGTTGAATGCCTGTGTGCATGTACATGTTTCCTCTGCTGCTAAGTTTCCAATGTCTTGATCCTCATTAATATGCACTGTGCCTTACAAATAAACAAATCAATACAGAAACTTCACCACTTTCAGTCCTAACCAGCCCCTCTTTATCTGGCTGCATGTGTTGCTAGCGTATGCTCAGTATGTGGCACAAACAACAACAGACAAACAACACTGAGTTACTGTAACACTGGGTGTAAACAGGAGTAGGCGCTCACCCTGCTCCTTGATCTGCCTGATCTGCTTCACCGTCTCTTTGAGGATGGCACATTTGTCCGGCTTGACGTTGAGGTCATCCATGTCGTTGATGTTGGCAAAGATCAGCTCTGCCAGCTCCTCGATGTATTTGTTCTCCTGCTCCCGGTTCCTCCTCTCGGTGTTCCTCTTCGGGCTGGACACAGGATGGAAAAGAAGAACGTGTCACCGTCAAATTTATGAATTTGTTATTTCACACCTGTTTTTGCTCCGGTGTAAAATCGCCTCATGTCAAAAATACTCCCATCAAGTTTCCAACACTGGTCGTCGTCACACAGACGCTCATCTTTGCTTAAGCGTGTGGTTATTATTTTGTCTTTTTTTGGGGGGGGGGGGGGCACTGACACGTCCTCACTGCAACCTGAGCTACAACGTTCACGTGTCCTCGGTATGACCTCAGCGCCTCGTCACTCCAACCTTCATACATCCTCCCGGACAACAGAAGCACAACGACTTGTTATCGCTTATGTAAACCGCTGTCTGTAAAAATGCTGCCGCGGCATTTTTCTCCATCGACCTGCGAGAGCCTCGACCCACAAACCACACCAACCTCTCTGTCTCTGTCTCTGTCTGTCTGTCCTCTCTTCATTGCCCTGAATAAAAAGTGTTTCTTAAGTTTTTACCCCCCCCCCCCAAAAAAAAAGCTTTTGTTGTGGTCACTGGTAGGATTTCTGGGATGGTTTCTATGGATGAAGGTGTTCACCTGGGCCCCAGGAGGTCTGACTGACAGTCCTTCCTCTTCAGACAATCCCCCCCTCTGGGGGGCTCTGGGGTGTCCCCCCTCCCACTGCTCATCTTCAGCAAATATCAGCACCTGCAGACAGACACACAAAAAACAGGGGACATTTTGGTCAGACATAAAAAAAAAAAAAAAGTGTGTTAGTTCATAATGATGTGATCATTAAACAGCCGTCAGGACTTCCTGTCACTTTGTGATGTCACAACAAAACAGTCACCCAAAACCCCCCCCCACCACCACCACCACCACCACCTGGACCCACCATCGTACACTTGCAGGATTTGGTTTCTCTGAGAGTTTTACCTCAAATTTGCTCTATTTTTACTGGATCAGTCAGAAAACAGTCAGCCAATCAGAGGACAGTCTCAAAGCCTCCCCTCTTCTGATTGGCTGACACCATCCTGTTGCTACTAGAGCTCCACAGAGAAGCTGAGAGAGGAGATGGAAAACTACACTCACATGGGTTTTGGCTCTTAAAACCACCAACATATCTTCATATGGATCAGCACTTTAAATAAAACACGTGACCTTTAAAGGTTTTTAAGAGCCAAAAGTTAAATGTTGAACAATTTGCTGTTAATTATCAGACTCATAATGTTGTTGTTGTTGTTGATGTTGTTGTTGTTGTTTTGATGTGCAGGACAGTGATGCCCGTGTATTGTGAGGATGGTTTTAACCCCGACGCACTGGTCTCTGATGCACATTACGAGCTCCATAGCATTCTCAACAATGCTATTATTAAGAGACAAGAATTAATGTGCTGAAGATGTACACAACCTGTTTGAATGGTGCATAATCAAACAAGGAGCGCGCTCGTGACTCATGAAAACAATGTGCCATTGTAATGTGCCTGCAGGCAATATGTGGGAGGCCCAGTGGGAATACAGTAGGTGTCAATAATTACTTTGGTTTAGAAATAGCTAACTCATGTAGGCATTCACACCGTGCTCACATGAACGTTTCTGGCACTCAAGTTGACGTCTTCAACAGGAGTCACCCCGCCGAGGAGACAAAGCGTGTCGGTAATTTTCTCCGTGATCACGAAGGATTTAAAAAACAGAAGGAAAGTAAAAGGTGGTCGGTGGAAAGTCACCCGCTGGCAGGAGAAGTTGGACCATATGGTCGCCTCACGCTGCTCGACCTTCTCCTAAACACTGACGGCAAATCTCATCTTGTCGGCGCAGCACCAGGCGGCTCTGTTGCTCGTCTCTGTTGGGTTTTAAAGGACGCGTTTCACAAGACACATCCACTGATTGTGTTTTAGCGAGGCTTTGATTTCTCCCTTTGGTAAGTAAACAGCCCTGAGGTGCAGGCAGATCAATACCTGGTGGCTTTTAAACATCATAAAGTTATTTGGGGTTTTCTTTACCAAGCAGATGCTTCTAATGAAGCCGACATGGGAGCAGCAGCTCCAAGCGCAGGGAGAAGAAGGTGTGTGTCAGGGCAGTAGGGCTTTAAGGCTCTTCAACAGGCCAACACATCACCTGACTGTTACATAACAGTCTGTGGGGCTGATACTGAGCAGATGAAGGCAGGAAAGCAGGATGAGGGAGAGAGAAAACAACAGGGAGGGGAGAGGGGGAGGGAGAGGGGGAGAAGAAAGATAAACGAGTGAGAAAGTGAGAAGGACAAACAGATAGAGAGAAGGGAAAGTATCCAGGCAAAGGCACAGCAGACGAACGGAGGATGAGAGGAGGATGGAAACGGATGAGTGACGGGAAACATTTTCTCAGTCAGCAAGTGTAAATGTTGTGACGGGTGTGGACGGGGAGGAGGGTGACAGGAGGAAGGAAACAAGAGGGGAGGAGGGGAGAGGAGGAGAGGAGAGGAGGACACCCTCAGACAAAGTGGTGGTGTCTTTGGCTCTGGTTGCTTTGATACTTCCCATGATGCCTTGTTAATCAGCTGTTGTCACCACCAGTGGAGCTGGTTACCAGCAGCGAGCCGGGCCTGCAGCATGTTTCTGACTGTCAGCCTCACACGTCCTGTTCATCACTGACCACCAGACACACGTCTCTTTCACATGATTGCCCTGAAATGTTTGGTTCAGATATTCCACACATTATTGATCATTATTGATTGATATACTCTGACCAACAGACTTTCCATCCAGCGCCACCACCAGGTCATCGTTCCCAACTTGAACACGTTAGCATGCTAACAAGCTAGTGGCTATGTGGTTCACATCAAACCAGTTGAGCGTCAGCTTGCAGGCATTGTCCCCGTGGGCATGTTAACCTGTTTACACTGAGCTCAACAGCGTCACAGCGACCATATCGAAAGTCATGGGTTGTTTTCACCTGTCTGATCCCAGCCCATTCAGGAAAAACTCGTTCGGGGCTAATAGGAGCAGTAATTACACAAGTATCTAAGCTGTTAGACTTGAGCCTTTCTGCCGTGGCAGAGACAGGTCACCTGAATATGAATTGGATGCAGAGGTGACGTCGAACGAGTTTGAACCCGGTGAGTGAAGCTGCACGTCAGGAGACACACACCCCGCTGACACCTGACTGCAAAGATCATGTGGTGTAAAACCATAGAGCAACAACTAAACTGCAGAAAGTACAGGGATCCAACAGCTCACACACATACACACACACACACACACACACACACACACACACACACACGCATAGACAAAAGGCATTTCAATTAATGTCTCAATCAAGCAGATCCTAACAGGCCCACATTTTGAAACGCAGAGACACATATTGTCTTGTATACACCAGCACACACACACACACACACACACACACACACAATAAATTAACACTAATGTAGCCTGCAACAAAAGCCTTCAGCCTGTTCAGTCCAATACTAATGCAATCAGAGGAGCCAAGAGCCTCACGAAGAGAGATGAGGCCAGAGGGTCAAACCAGCCATTAAGGAATTAAAGCTGAGGACTGATCACAGCCTGCTGGAGTGGACGCTGTCTCCAATAGAAAGCACCGCCGCCGCCGCCACCGCCACCACCACCACCACCACCACCACTGCTGCTCCTCTTTTCTTTGTTTTGGGTTTCTGAAAAACCAGTAGTGACAAAGGTGAGGCTGTAGCAGGTGTGTTTCTGTCCTGGCGCTACCTGATGGAGCGCCGTCATGTCAGAGCTGCTTACGAACAACACCAGCGCTGGAATAAAAACCAAACATATACAACATCATCTGCTCATCTGCTTTAATTACTCCCAGTCAGATGCAAAAGGCCACTTGATTCAGTGAAAACGAAAGCATTAGAAAGGGCGATGTTGCTCCTCAAACCGCTCCTTCCTTATAAAATCAAATCATTCCCAAACAGTCCCACCTCCAGCGACACCTGAAACCCGTTCAACCCTCCTGCCTGCATTCACTACACGGGACAGTGGCAACTACAAGCGGTACTTTCTGGTCTGTTCAGCTTTCAAGGAATATTCCTGTGGTTTCTACTTCCCTGTCTGTCACAGGTGACCGGGAAGGGAGGGAGGGAGGGAGGGAGAGAGGGAGCAGGCGTGGTGTCAGGTTCCAGCCAGATGGAGGTCAGATGAGAAGAAAGAAAGAAAGAAAGAAAGAAAGAAAGAAGGAGAGCGAGCGATGCGGTGCAACCTATTTAGGAGATTGCCTGTTAGAATAAGAGCAATAAACTCACACGCGAAGTGAAGGAGGGTTTTTTGTTTTGTTTTTTTTAATGCAGGGGGTCTGGAAAACCACAAGAAGCACAAATGCAACAGGGAGCGGATGAGAGTGTGAAGAGATGACGGCCGATGTGACAATCACCATTTGCATGCGAGGCCTCGCCTGACAAAATGATAGTTGTCATGGAAGTAAAACACACTATGGGTGCTTATTAAAGCAGTGACTCATCCTGGGGCCTTAGCTTGCAGAATGAGCGAGGTTTTGAGCACGTAACAACAACAACAACAACAACAACAACACACACACAGACCACGCAGTCTTATGTAATGACTGACAGCACTGAGTTAGGGCTCTTTGGATGTAAGAACTAATTAATGGTGAGGCTAATGACATGAAGTAAAAAGGTATGTGTTCGTCCCTGCTGGTCTGAACGCTGCCTCAGCTGCACACGGAGGCCTGTGGATCTGTACCACAGCATCACGGAGCAGCATTTCCACCATGTAGAATAAGATCATGTGACACTCGAAGAGTCGCACAGTCCTGGAGGCGAGCACCTGGTTATTATGAGGCTGAGAAATACTGGGAGTGACCTGGTCCTGATGTGAAACATGACAGTGGGTGTGGTGGTGGAGACGGAGAGGTGGGACTCCTCCTCCTCCTCCTCCTCCTCCTCCTCCTCCTCCTCCTCCTCCTCCTCCTCCTCCTCCTCCTCCTCCTCCTCCTCCCTTTGGTGTCTAAGCTCCTGTCAAGGCCGCAGTCTTTAAGCCAGCGAAGCCTCCCCATCACACACAAACATAAAGTAGATTTAATACCCTGCTGTGGCTGGATTAAGAACACTGGCTTCTCCAATGCCGAGGGGCCTGCAGCATATGACGGTGGGTGTGTTTATGTACGTTTGTGCGTGTGTGTGTGTGTGTGTGTGCATCTCTGCACGTCGGGCCTGTCCACGTCAATACGTCCAATCTCTTTATGTACATCTCTGCTCTCTGGTGCCACAGTGATGCTCTGAGCTGCCGGCTTTATGGTCGCTGGCTTACCGGCTGTTGCCAGGGACAACAAGCATTTTGTTGATCTAGCCTGGCTTTAGATAGACAGCATCACTTCCCAGCGTCAGCGTAGCTACACACGACTTTGAGTGCAACATAGACCAATGTCACAGAGCTGAGTTACAATTCGATTTTGGACTCGACTGACACGATATAAAAAAGCAGGACTTCCTGTTATGTGGGTACAAAGTAGAAGGCACTCCTCCAGGCATCTCTGCCAAGCAGGAACAAGGAACAGCTCCTCATCCAATCGCCTCTGTCTGACTGGAAACTGATGACCCTGCCTCATGCACAGAGCACAGGCCCTGCATGTCCAGCAGGTTACGGCTCATTACAGCTGACCGACAGGTGGGAAACTGACAGGACACTTACAAGTGTCGGATTTTGATGTAAACAAATCTGTCAGATTCAGTCTGACGTCTGTCAGCCCACGCAGTCGCTCAAACTCCACGACGCTGGAATTTCCCACCTGTGGTTTTCAAACTTTAAAATGTTTCATCCGAGTGTGACAAAGCCTCCCTGCTGTGATTTCTCTCATCTGTCTTTACTCTGCTTCCTGTGCTGGATGTGTGTGTGTGTGTGTGTGTGTGTGTGTGTGCTCAGTCCTCTGAAACTGACTGGCTGGACTAATTGTCAGGACCAAAGATAGATTATTTAAGATTAGCTCTTTCATTGCGTGCTTATGCCGAGCCCTTATTTGAAGCTTAATTGGAAGTCTGCCGTGATGTGGCTTTAACGTTAAAAACACTGGATCTGGATTCGGCTAAAGAGGATAACAATGTAGGCCTGTGACGACGCCTGACAAGCCTCACAGCACCATCCAACAGCCCCATGAATGTGTAGTCTGAGGAGCAGGGAGCTCCACCGAGTAGCATCGGCCCCTCTGACGTGATGCGGTTTGATGACCCTGATTGATTCCTCTTTGTTTACCTTCAACAATCTGCATGCCAGAGGTTTGAGAGCCGGAGCAGCGAGCACACCTCTCAGAGGGATGCTGCACGCAGCGCCGTCTGATTTCCATTACGGCTTTGACAGTTGTGTCCTTCCAAATTTCATGCAAAACCTTTTGGACAAAGCTGATGCATCCCCACGTTACTCAGTCCATCCTCCTGAAGGCCATTATTGCAGCATCCTCACAGCTTGTCAGGCTGTTCACCAGCTCTGTGTATCTGTAATTTGGTCACTATGACAACAAAACAGCTGTCACCTCGCAGCCAGAGCCTTTTTTTTTTTTTCCATCATCATTGAATTGTTGTCAAAGTTTCCGAGGACTCCTTACACCCGTGTGCTGGAATGGAGAGCAAACACCTTTCTGTGTGTGCGCTAAATTCAAGCTGCACACACTGACCCACGTCAACCAGAGTGCTCCACCCCCACCCCCACCCCCACCCCGAGTCCCTCGACCCTGCCCCCACACTTCCTCATCTCAACAAACGCAGACTAATTGGTGTTTGAGCAGCGGCACAGGTCAAACTTTCGCCTCGGTGGCACCAGAGCGCGCGTCCATTGAACAGGACTGTCACATGTGGCTTTAACCTCATCATCAGCATTGTAAAGCTGAAGCAGAGCCGCGGCTAACGGAGGAACGTGTTACTGTCACCGCTGTCCAGACCGTGACGATGGTGAACCTCAAACTGCATCAGACTGGAAGCTGACAAGTGTAGAGCAGAAAAAAAAACCTGAAGCGTAGCTTTGACGTCTTTCAATCAGCTGTTTGCAGGAGGCTGCTCAGCCAGCAGCTGCTCATTACTCTGCATGTGCAGCTTCATGTAATGTGAGAGCCTGATCGATTATAGACCGGAATCAATAACGCTGAACATGCCTGCCCAGATGCTAACTCAATTGTGAGTACGCTCAGATGCACGCATGCGCTCAACACAAACACACACACACAAAGACACACACCAAAAAAAGCCAATAGTATTCTGATTGCTGTGCCCATGTGCTCCAGTTTACACAGACACACACGAGCAGCAGGAACCAGCGGCTCTGACGCCTTCACTGCAAAATACATGAGGCTGAACATTTAAATATCTGTAAATCTGATGGAGTTGGTCCAAGGATCCTGACGACTAATGCGAGCACGAAAGCCCCTGCATCTCACACACACACACACACACACAGTTGTGCAGGAAAGACAGCAGAGTGGAGCGTTCGTGCCCCAAATCTGTCCAGTGGTGGCTAAACCTCTGGACCCTTGAGAAAGCTTGGAAAAACACAGTCAGGACATCACTGTGGAGCTTGTTCACATGCACACACACACACACACACACACACACACACACACACACAGAGAGAGAGAGAGGCTTTGTTTTTTGTCAGTGACACTCGCCCCCTCTTGTCTCGTCACCAAATCTGGACACAAACTCTTGAGGCTTCTTGGCTTTTCAGTGTCACATCAAGCTCCTCAGATTAAGAACAGAAACTCAACGTAGTAAAGGTGAACGAAGTGTGTTCACATTTCCAGAGTGAACAGCAACAGGAGCCGAGGCCACGTTATCGCTGTGTGTGTGTGTGTGTGTGTTTAGAACAACAACAAGAATCCTCTGCAAAAACGACACACATCCTCGAAGGTGCGGAGAGTCTGACATCGGCACACGCTCCATCTGATTGTAAGACTCCTCTTGATGGGCTCAAGCTTCAGTTAACACAGAATACAAAATGAAAGCAAAAACACACACACACACACACACACACTGCAGGAGTGTCGGCCCACAGGTCAAACTCCACCTTCAACTCCCTGAATGACTTATCAGCAGCAGCAGCAGCAGCAGCTGCAGCAGCGGTGGTGGCCAGTGACAGTGTGAAAATTAACATACAGTCACAGCTGAGTGGCTCAGTGACAGAAACAACCCTCATGACATAATCTGCTCAGAGAACACACGTCTTTTCTGACTTCAGATCGTTCTGCTGTGAACTGGTTTCTATTAAACACACGACTTGACTCTGTTAAAAACTGTTGTTGTTGCTGGTTTGGCTGCAGCTCTCTCTCTCTCTCTCTCTCTCTCTCTCTCTCTCTCTCTCTCTCTCTCTCTCTCTCCCTCTCTCTCTCTCTCTCCCTCTCTCTCTCTCTCTGTGAACATGCTTTCTGAATGAGTGTTAACAGCAGTTGTTATCGAAGCAGAGCAAACTGAGTTAACAGTTGGCTGGTTAGACCTCAGGTGACAGAGCAGCTAGGCCTGCTGACTGTGCACTCTGTGTGTGTGTGTGTGTGTGTGTGTGTGTCATTCACAACCACTCCCCCCCTCCACACACACACACACACACACACAGTGTGTCAAAACCACAATAATACATGGCAGCTCAAAGTCCACTTCTGACTAAGACAGTCTCACACACACACACACACACACACACACACTGTGAGCCTCAAACTCATCACTGTTCAGGAATCATGTTGATATCATTATTATTAGCTGTGACAATGTGGCTCGTGTTGTTTTCCCCTTGTGAGTGTGTGTGTGAGTGTGTGTGTGTGTGCGTGCAAGCGGGAACTACCACGAGGTTGTTTTGAGTACTTTGGCAGGTGTTTACGTGTGTGTGTGTGTGTGTGTGTGTGTGTGTGTGTGTTGTCAGTGGGACAGCATCACAGCTGTGTCAGACTCAGGCATGAAACTCCACAGAGGTGTCGCTGACATGTAAAACGAGGGCAGAGTTCAAAGGTGGGTGTGGCCTGAGCCCCGAGCGCTGACCTCCAATATGTGATAATAACAACAATAATAATAATAATAATATTACTGACTGTTAATGGAGCTGGACCGTCAACATGTTAACTGTCTAACTCACTACAACTATGACTTCATTACAGTAAAACTGATGTTTGAGTTAAAGCAGTAGGAACAGAAATCATTGTGAAAGTAGTGAACTTTTAGCAGGTGTCACTTCGCACTGTGACGAGGATCCACAGGTAAACACAGCACACACAGCAGGTAGTCAGCCGGCCCACATCACAACACAGCGCTGGAATCACTGCTATCACTCCCATGTTGATTAACAGGTACGTCAACACAGCTGAGGTTCAGCACAGAGGAACACGGCCGAGACACGTCCAAGTGTCGTCCAGCCAGAAGTCAGAACACACACACACACACACACACACACACACACACTTCAGTCAAACAGAGTCACTCACTTACCTCTGCTTTGGTTCAACCTGTCCATTAGCAGTCCAGAGCCGGCCGGCCGACCATCCCATACCGGCCCCCAGGTGCTCACACAGGGTCAACACACAAACACACACACGTACACACTGCATGAACACAAACACGTTGTGTGTTTCCCCGTCTCTCTTTCTCGCTCTCTCTCTCTGTGTCTCTCTTCAGTGAGATTGCTCAGTGTGTGTGTGAGTGAGTGTGTGTGTGTGTCATCTGCGCCTAATGACAGCTGACAAACTACATGCCACAAATCCTCTCTCTCTCTCTCTCTCTCTCTCTCTCCCTCCCTCCCTCTGTCCCCTCCCCCATCACGTAGACACACACTCCTCCATGTCTCCTCCCACAACACATATACACACAGAGACACACACACACACACACTCCTCCCTCCTGTTAGCCGTAGGCAGAAAAGAACTCCCTCCCTCCCTCCCTCCCTCCCTCTCTCTCCCTCCCTCCCTCTCTCTCTCTCACAGCCTTTCTAGAGACTGAATCATTTACATGGCCTGTTGATCTCACATTTAGGACTCACATTACACTCTGTGGCAGAGCTGAGTGTTATTCCCATTTCACACTGATATCACCGACACCTGCGTCAAACTCAGGTGAATATTGTTAAAACAAAACAAAAAAAAAAAAAACACACTGCTGCATTTGGAAACAGTGAAAAATGAACTGGCCCCCCATCGCCGACAGGTTGGTGTTTGTCAGTGTGTTGGCTGATTCAGTTTATGTAACAATCATAACAATAACGTACAGGCAACAACAATACTGAAAGTATGTCAATACATGAATACTGGGACATGTCACTGTGACGCTGCTGGAGCCTGCAGGCTGCAGGGAAGTCTCCCCCCCCCCCCATCACCCTCACCACCACCACCCGCCCGACTTCATGCATGGACGGAGATGCTGAAACCAGAACGAGCCTTCCCCAAACTGCTGCAAGCACCCACACCTTGTCTTGCAGAGGCTGCATGTGTGTGTGTGTGTGTGTGTGTGAGTTCTCATTCACGTTCACACTCACTCTGTTTCATTTCTCTACGCTACATCTCAAAGGATAAGAAGAAGAAAAAAAAACTTTTACGTGCACTTTCACAGCAAACCGCAAAGCTTTTCCTCCAAGTCTGCAGACTTTCAAAATCAAAGCGTCTGGATGTCTAGCCTGAGTGAGTGACAGAGACACAGACCGACCGACGAAGGCTGCTCCTGTACGTTCAGCGCTTACATAATAATAAGCCTCGTCCCTGTTTTGATAATGAGCCTCACGCTGTGTGAGTGAGATGGCAGATAACAGCTGAAAGTGAGAGACACAGAGAGAGAGAGATGGGTTAATTTTAAAAATGACAAAAAGCTCGAAGTGCAGGTGGAAGCAGCTGTGTTTCACAGGTCACACACACACACACACACATATTTGCACAAACACCACTCATTCAAACACACGAAATCTGTCAGTAGTTGCCAGTTGAACACACACGTGCACACAGACCTGTCTCTGCTTTCATTTTGCCTGCCGTGGTGTCAGGATGTCCCTCCGCTCCGCTCCGCTCTTTAAACTCAGGCCTCAGCCTCTCTCAACCTTTGGTCCCGCTGTGAAACCATTTTCACTGCGAAAGTTCTCACAACCCCCGCCCGCCTCGGATCCCAGTCCTACAGCACACACTCTCACTCAGGGCTGTTGAGCCCTGTGGTGCCGCTGTGCAGTAAAACCTCTGCATTTTGCATAAGCTGTAGTGTAAATTGCCAGGCGGATCTGAAAGCTGAACGTCGAGCGGAGCCTCTGTTTCATCGCTGCATCAGAAAACAGAGATCATCATGACCCCAGGTCACAAGTATGACACAGAGGTGTCAAACATGCGGGGATGAAATTGCCGAGCGGGAAAATCACATAGAAGACACAACGAGGCATAACACTGCTGGAACGGCACATATTTGTCTCAAGACATTTCAAGTTGATCGTAACATGTTTTACCAAAGATCTGAAGAAAGTGCTTCTCTGCACTAAAGCAAATGGACAAGAGGACCAGAGGATTAGATGTGTTGTGCTCCTGTCCCAGTTTCTGTTCATCTGATCAGGACACACACTGTGTACAAGTGAAAAAAAAACATCATATACCTTAAATAAATATGAAAAAGTCCACTTACCTCATATGCAAAGCATTCTGGGTAAACGTACACAAAGTGATTCCTTGTGACATCATTCAGTGCTCCCTGCAAAACACAAAGACAAAAGGATTCATATGTAAAAAACAACAACAACAACAACAACAACAACAACAGTGACCTTCAGCCTTCGTCTCAACACAAAACGCCGCACCCTCACTTTCCCACAATGCAGTTGTAAACAGAAACACGTCCCAAAGTTCACAACGCAGACTCTCTGGTGTTTACTGATATTCGCGCTCTTGTGATATGACTCGGGTCACTTTCTCAGAATCACTGGACTTTCCAGGACGAGTGAACCAGCTCTGACGTGTCAAACCTCACTGGACTTCCCTGTTCGGTTTTCTAGGTATGAGGCACAACTCATCACCGCAGGGGTCACGCCATCGTAGAGCCCGGACACACCCAGGATCGAATGTATGGAAGTGTGTGTGTGTGTGTGTGTGTTTGACACATACACTGCTTGAGTTTTTAACAGCGTAAAAACCTTTTTTTCAGACGTTCACTTTCAACACGTCTCACTATCGCCCACAATAACAAGAGAACCTGCTGCTTTTCCCAGACACTGACCCTGCCTGGGAGGACGACTCGGAGCGCCCCCCAGGCCTTGTTCACACTGTGCGGCTGACCCGGGCCGCTGTGGCGCCGGCCCAGGTTCACCGAGTTCCCACTCCACGCTCTGCCATCACAAACACATCCCTGATTTTATGAAACTTTATTTGAACAGCTGAGCTGACACAGAAACCTGCTCGGACGCCTCTCACGAGGAGCCGATGAAGTGAATGAAGAAGGGAAAAACAAAAAAAGGGGGGGGGGGTGCTCAGCTTTTATTTTCATGTTGCAAACAAGCTGAAGAGTCGGCTCACGTATCCTGTTGCCGTGAGGCTCTACCTGCTCACTGACTGTCTGTCACACTGCTGCCCCACCTTATCTTATGTAATCGGCCGAAAACGCATCTTTTCAGGAAATATCACATAACACATGTCCTGTCCTCGGTGAATCACACGCTCTCTCCCACCTCCTCTCCTCCTTCTGTAGTGAAGGTTTCTCAGCAAGGTCACGCTGACTCTGACCTCATGTACTATTTCTGGCTCGTAAACTGCTTTAAATTGAACCTTATTATGTTGGTTGTGAATTAGTCAGAGTTGGATCTTCAGTGAAAACAGCTTTAAATGTCTAAAAGAGTCAGCGGAAGTTGCGAAATGAAGTTTGACGGAAACATGTACGTTTCCACGCCTGGGCCTTTCCCAACACGGCCCATTAATTAAAAGAAATGTTTATTATTATAGTCTGTTACCGTCAGTGGTGTCCGCGCTGAGATTCAGTGTCAGGATGTGAGAGCCACAAAACACTTGTTCCTCACGTTAGTGTCTGAGTCAGAAACAACAAAATACCACATAGTGGATCTAAATTTGAACAATCAGCTGAATCCATACAGGGCTGTTGTTGGGGGGGGGGGGGGGGTGAGACAGAGAGGTGACCAAGTTTACAGTAGGGGCTTTTTGGTTGATAGGTTTTCACAGTGATCCAGATGCTCTGGTGTTTAAACTGCAGCATGTTGCAGCTTCAAAGTTCAACCGTCTGTTTAATCAGAAAAATGAAGTGTTTTACCGTGAAACTCCAGAGGAATCGAAATGTCGCGATTGCAATATAAAAGTTAAGACACAGTGTGTGTGTGTGTGTGTGTGTGTGTGTGTGGGTACACACCAAAAGAAAAAGTAGTCAAAAGGAGAAGTCAAATCTGAAACATCTGCTGGCTCTTCCCCCTGGCGTGTGTGTGTGTGTGTGCGTGTAAGTGAAAGACAGCCACACGCTCTCAGTCAGTTGGACACGGCCGACTCCGACCACAGAGCGGCTTCAACATGCACCTGCCACTGCTGAGAGATGGCTGCGTGTGTGTGCATGTGTCAGAGAGTGTGTGTGTGTGTGTGTGTGTGTGTGTGTGTGTGTGTGTGTAAGAGGGATGGACAGCTAATCTCAACCCAACTGCTTTGTGAATTGCACAAGCACACATGCAAGTACAAATGCTCCTGAGTGCCCAGTGACAGAGAGACGACTCGGTGGCTGATTCAACACGTTACAAGAGTTCGATCAGGAGCAATGATCCCAGGAAACGTTCCTCGGTGCCGTGGTGCGGTCAACGGCTGCGGGAAAAACCAGTTTGCGACCATTTTTGTCCAAAAAAAAACAAACAAAAAAAAAACTAGTGTTTCCTGCTACAGGAAGACAATGCTCAAGCCAAAAAAAGAAAAAGAAAGGGCTGAGCAGGACGGCCCACAGCGTGCTTCTGGGAAAGGACGGGCAAAAATGCAAATATCTTGATCACACAACACACTCCCCCGAGGTACAGCACAGTTAACCATCCCTTCCTGTATCCAGGGAGGGGAAACGTAAACAGACCGTGTAGCTGCAGCTCGCAGCATGTTGTTTCTAGAGATGGAGAGTTTCATTGTGACTTATTTGCAGAAGAGATATCACTATATTAGGCTTTGGCAAACAATCACACACACACACACACTGTAAGACAGTAAGAGAGAAAGGCAGGGTAGAGTGAGAGAGTGCCACAGAAAGTCAATGACACACACACACACACACACACACACAGACGGCCTACTTCCTGGCTGTGATTAAACTCTATGGGAACACGTGATCAGCAGCCACAGCAGCAGCAGCAGCAGCTACACTGAGCCCAGAGCTGGTTATAGGACCATCACATAACACACGTCTGGTAATCCTGCCGTGTGTTAACACACATATGACACACTGTACGCTGTCTGGAAAGATGCTGCAGCTGTAAACAAACAGCTGACAGGGACGCATGTCGTTCTTCATGGTGTTTCCTGATGCTGATGCTAGACAGGCCCGTCACAATCATTACATCATCGCCTGATCATTTGAGCTGCTCTCGATCATTTTGATCATTCTGCATACTCGTTCACATGGTTCCCATTCACCTGTATGAAAACAGCTGGATGAAACCAACAGTAACGTTATGTTTCATCACTGTCTCCTCGCCCTTTTCCACAGCTCGAGCTTCGTCTGGTCCTCTTTTAATGACATCATCACGTTGCACCCCCTTCTTCTTCTTCTATGGTTTAATGACACACAAGTGGGGCGCCACTAACTGTTTCTAATTTCTAATATTCGATGACCGTGTTGACATGGATTTAGTTGCAAAGCCAATAAATGACTCTTCTTCTTCTTCTACTACATAATGTGTGTACAGTAAGTATGTTTTAGGCTTATACGATAATACTGATCAGAAAAATACAATGAAATCGTTAATCGCGATTAACCGTCAGCTAAAATGTCATGACTGTGACTCACAGAGTAACTGACAGCAGACCTGCACCGTGTCTTTCCAACTTTTACTGATGACAATATGGCCGTTCAGAAGATGAGTCGTCGGGCCTCTGCCAGCGGCCAGCTTTTATATTTTTACAACCGTCTCTTTTTTCCCCTTCAGACTCCTCACAGAGGGACCCCCCTCCGGCCACAGATGTGTGACGCTAAGGAAAAAAACACCACAAACCAAAGCTGTGTCAGCCTCAAACCAGTTTCTGATTGCATCTGGGGGAGAAAAGAGAAGTTGTCTGTAGATTGAAGTTTAAAGACTGTTTCCTGATGCAATAAATGTCATAACTCGACATGATGAAACGGCTCATTCTTCCACGGGGGTTTTGGGTGATTCTGAAAAAAAAAAAAAAACAAAGACTGTGAGAAAAGCGAGATTGGAGAAGTGTTGCATCAAAGTCGGTACGACTAGATTTCAGGCTTCAGCGGCCACAACAACAATACTGATTAACCTCCTCGCTGTTTATTGTTGTTAACTACGCGCCACCGCCAAAACGCAGCCATGAACGCCACAATTGGCTCGGGCCCGTGGCCCACGTTTGGTCCGTAAAAGCCTGTTATGCTATTAGCTTGTATTATCCCATTGGAGGCCTGTGGACTCTCTCTCTCTCTCTCGCTCTCTGCAGCTCGGCCCTGCTGTCACAGCGCAGGAGAATTACAGCCGCCGTCAGCTCCAGCTAACCAAATTAGCACTTGTTATGCAACCTGCTTGACTTGGCTTCCAGGTCTGGTGCCTCAGCCCTGCACAACTCTCATTAAGGGTTGCACACAGAACCAGCCGGCTGACTGCTACGATCCATGACTGGACATGTGTTGGTCTGTTTGCCCTCCCTTGCACTTTATGGGACTGACATGAAGAAGCAGCTCTGTGTCCTGCACGAGACGATCAGAAAACACTTCACAGCAGGAAAAACCCCAGAGCGTCCAAATCTGAAGACAAGAAAGAAAAAAGAAATCTTTCTTTTGTTGACCTTTGACCTTTGAATTTCCATCATGGTTGAGCAGAAACAGTGCTGTGCTGTGCTGATGCTTCGTGTGCACACAAGCCACAGATTTTAAACCGCGGCCAGACGACCTGCTGTGAACAATGCTACACTGCAGAGTCACTCTCACTGACTGTTTACAATCCCCAACCAGCCTTTCATGTGCGACCTGTGACATCACATCCTGCTTCTGTGCCGAGTGCGGGGCAGCTACCTCGGATCACTTCAGCTTTCAGTTGCCGTGGCCTGTTTCTGTTGTGTGTGTGTGTGTTGTCTTCCTGTCTCTGTAGAGTGGAGGATCCTGTTGCACTTTTCATTCACACAAATAAAACAGATCAAGCAGATAACACTCACAGCAAAACCTGAAGTGATAGATGTGTGACACGTTTGGCTGCTGCGCTGAATTCACTGAGCATCTGGAAATGTTTCAAATAAAAAGGTAAGACACTGACTCAGCAGCGAGCTGGTGTGAAATGGGACAAAAACAAATATAGTAAAAACCAAACTGGTTCAAAACAAAAGTAGAATCATAAGATAAAACTGTGCACATGAGTGACGCTGCTGAAGATTCCTATAAACGCACCTCCTTGAATTACCAACACACATATTACTCACAGCAACTGATATAATGAGTCGCACGAGTGAAGTATGGCGGACGTCAGATGGTACATGTGCATACGTTACGCATGTGTGTGTGTGTGGCGCTGGTTAATTAGAGCACTTGGTCTCAGGAGGATCAGACCTGGAAGACGACTGTCTCTGCTACGTGACAGAAGGCCAGGTGGCAGTGTGTGTGTGTGTGTGTGCGCATGTGTGTGTGTCTGATAGGTTTGTGTTAGTGAGAGGAGCCAGACATACACAAACAGTTTGGAGTAAACAAATACACACACACACACACACACCAGCGAATGCTCGGACGACCCAGGAAGAGCCAGTGTGTGTTTCAGGTAGTCTTGACAAGGTGGTTCTGTAGAGTATGAGGTCACCATCTGTTGAATCCACGCGTCTTAAGAAATGTGCATCAGGTTTGTTTTGGCTGCGCTAGATCGGTTGCCAGAGAAAGACGCTGTCTGAGTTCGCTGCATTCATGTCAGCCTGTCGACCTGAACACAAGACACAAATAATAAACAGCAGCAGACGTGGGGACGATCTGTCTTTCCAACTGAGTCAAACATCACGGCAAGGACTGGATGACTGTGGTTTTAAAAAGAGCATAGGTGTTTCTTTAGCATGGATTTGCTTGCAGAGGATAAGACCTGGTGGAAAACCTGTTATGAAGAACTGCACAGTCAAGCCTCTGCCCTTCCTCCTCCTCCTCCTCCTCCTCCTCCTCCTCCTCCGCCTCCTCCTCCTGCTGCTGCTGCTGTTGTTGTCATTGGTCAGGGAACTATTTGAGCCCTCACGTGGTTTAGTGAATTCAAGCGACTAAGGATCCCACACTGGGCGAGCTGCCAATCTCATGTTAAGATCTTGTTCTTAAGTACATTCCTGCACTCCTGCTGCAGCACTTACACATAAGGTACTTTTGGCATTGAAATGGCATTGAAGCACACTGGCATATGAGCAGACAACCTGCTGCCCTTCTACATTAAAGCTGAGGTGATGAAATTACTTTAAAAAAAAAAAAGGATGAAACAAAAGTAGTAACAGATCCAGTTTGATCCTTGAACACGGGGGACAGGCATGCATGATTCATGTTCCTGGACAAGCATCCAGCAGATTACAGAAAAGGGAGGAGAGACTGGCCAAACCTGGCAACCTGGGCTGTATGTCTCAATCCTTTTCAAAGTTCACGTTGGGGTGCAGAGAAGAGCAAATAAGCTCAGAAGGGCCAAAGCAAAAAAAAAAAAAAATCATGAGTTCAGCCCTCCAAGATAACATATCCAGAGGGGTCCGATGGCACCTGTCACGTAGGCAAACTTGCAGGTTCCCTATGGTAACATACCAGCACATCAGCAAACACAGGCAAACCAGCACAACAGCAAACAGAAAAGACAAATTCTTCGGCCTGCACCGGCAAATACCTGCTCCACTGTTAGACAATAAGGTTTAAGCTGGGTCCTATTTCTGTTCAGTGTGAACTTGTGCAGCTCTAAAAGACACCACCCTATAAAAGCTCATCCAATGCCATGCTGCTATTATGGACAAACAGAATTAGCATGCTAGCATATGCATCTTACATTGTATTTTGTGTGTTAGCATAAAGAGTATTTTTTTTAAACTGGGTAGAGATTCAAATGAGCTACAAAAACAACACATTGCTTTTCACATGTTCCACTGTTTCAAAGTCCACCTCTGTTTCTTTTATTTGTTTTGTTTTGTAGCCTACTGCAGGATTAGACATGCGTCTCTTCCTCTCATTGCCTGAGGCTGATCGATAAACTGCCAAGATAACAAGAGTAAACAGGAACAAGACCGGACACTGGTCGATTTACCCTTCAAAATATAACCAAGAAGAAAAGAGGCCCTGGAGGAAAGCATGATAAAATGCGAAAAATAGCAGCAGGAGGATCCTGGCATATCGATATTGGACTTGAACTTACTAGTTACTTGGACACGTTTGTGGTTTGTTATCATTTGTAAGTGATGCTAGTGCTTTTATTCAAAGAAATAATGTTTGACAGCTTCAAAACACCAACATGCTACCGGGCAGTTCATTGAAAAACCTGTCTTCTGTTATAAAAGAGTGCAAATCCAGACACAAAACACAACCAAAGCATATACAATTTACTTCACGGTGTTTTATTTTGAAACACCAAACCGGAACTGTGTATGTCTGCGACCGTTTCTCTTGACGGCGGAGCTGGTTGAGGAAGTCCGAGCGATGTCAACCGGGAATAACTCAACAATTTCCCCGTCAAACTACCACAAATTCACCTCAGTCACACAAACACAGCCAAAGATCAGCCGAAGCTAAACATTTAACAGTCATCAAGTCTTTACTTTCATCTACAGCAAAGCGCCAGCAGCGGGCTGCCTGGGCTAACCGTCGGGTCTCGCGCTCCATATAAGCTCGCAGATGTCGCCTGTGTTGATCAGGAAGGGGGGGTTTAACAGCTAACTGTTAAAGTTAAACACAGCCGAGTCCCGTTTGGGATTATTTGAGCAGTTATCGCACAATGTTTGAACGCGTTTACACACGTTAGCGTTTACTTTTTCCACCACAGACTTCAGACCTGGCAGCGGATTTAGCAGCTAAACGGGGAAAGTGTTGTTTTGGGGTTTTTCTGTCTTTCTTTTTTTTTTTTTTTTTTAAATCCGTCGAGCTAACGTCAATTTCGCCTGATAGCTGTCAGTCAGTCAGTCAGTCAGTCAAACCCAACGGACATGTCTTCTTCACCCAGCAGCGGTTCATTCAAGAGGCAGAAACACTGGGACAAAAAAAAAAAGATGAGCTGAATTATAAGCACCGGTCGATTTTAACATCATTTCCCGGACTCCAACTAGTTCACCACGTTATATATTTTCATAACACCACACTAAATTCATAACGGTAACGTCGCGACGCCATTCAACAAGGCAAACATGCACGTTTAAGTAAAAATCACCTCCATATGAACCTGTACAGACACTTTACAGTTATATTACTGGGTTTATATATATATAAATATATACATATATATAAGGGGGTGGGAATGAAGGAGTAGGGGGGGTGGTGGTGGTGCGAGGGAGGGAGGGAGGGAGTGGAGGGGGGTGTTAGATCCGGAGAATGACAGGAAACTTACCTGAGAGTTGAGAGGGCAGGAGAGCCGGCAGAGTGAGGTGTGTGTCCCCGGTGTTGTCGCTGCGGTGTCGGTCAGCGGGACGGAGCGGCGGCAGTGTCCAGGGCCGGAGCCGCCATGTTCCTGTGGCTCAGAGGCTCCTCGGCTGTTTATCTTTACTCCCCCCCACCTCTCTCTCTACCCTCCCTCCCTCCCTCCTCTCTCTCTCTCTCTCTCTCTCTCTACCACCTCCTCCACTCATCTCATTGCACACACTGCAGAGCTGACATACAGGCACACATGAAGCCTAACATACTTTTATATTGAAACTATTACACATCGATTTGAAATTAGAAATTATTTCAAAAATGAATCATTATTATTATTATTTATATGATAAATAATGAAAGATTTAAAGTGCAATATTGTTTTAAACCTTACAGGAAAAAAGTTTTGAAATATTCCTGCAACAATAATAATTATATTCGCTGTATATTCTGCATAATTTACAGTAAAATCTCAGTATGAAGCATACTGTGATCAACTCTGACCATTTTATCAACAGAAATGTGACATGCAGTGTTTGTGTGTGTGTGTGTGACCTACCAAGGCACTGCATATGTCAATCAGCTCTTAGCTAAGTCTGGTCCAATATACCGATTTAAAAAAAAAAAAAAGTCAGCCAGCAGTTCTTCCAGTGAGCTGCATGATTCATGGACTGTGTGCTTCAGTCTCATCAAGTGATGATGTTGATTTCAGTCAAGTCAACGCTCAGACCCAGGATGAGCACGTCGTTCGCATGTACAGAAAAACCTACAGACCTGCAGAGAAAACTCCTTGTTTGGCTCTTAGGAAAACAAAACCCACACACACAGACCGTATCCCCTGTGTTAGTCAGAAAGAAAACTGATCAAACTCACTGATGGCTTGGCAGGAGGTCAAAGGTTCAAACTACAGGTTTTTATTACTCATCACAATGTCATCATGCTGATGTACCTGAGATAATATTCAGCTGTTCAAAATACTTTAAAGTCTGTTCATGTTTTTTTTTATACTAAGACTGATACCACAAGTCCACAGTGATTCTCATTCACGGTCAGAAGAATACAACAGCAACTCATTTTATGTTTAGTAGTTTCACTAGATATGTCTTTTCTAACACATATTCACATTGTTGCAATACTGGAACTGTGAAATTTGTTAATTTACTGCCCATGTTTTCATCCAGTATGATGAATGAGCAGATACTGCCACCTACTGACCACCTAGAAACAAGACAAGCGTTTGTAGCACAAAGTTCACAGGGACAGAGAAAACTAAAATCAAATCAAATCAGAGGCGACAGCAGCTGAAAACCTCCAAAACATGACCTGTCACACATTACATCAGACACTCTGGGCCTAAAATATCCATCCTGCCGAACCTTCCTTTACCTGGTGCTTCCCAAACAGATGGACCCCCACCACCACAACAACACACACACACACACAGATGTAAAAACCTGTCCTGGGATGAGCTGAGCAAACACCAGTGATGGGAAGGTGCCAACAACATAACAAGCAACAATTACCTCTCACCCTCAGGGAGTCACACGTGCATGCAGCTTCAGTGCTGTGTGTACCTGCATAACCTGTATATCACTGTGTATCCTATACAACATTTGCATGTTGTTAAGTGCTGAACATTTATCTGACAGGAGGACTCCATAAATCTGTTAAAAGCCTTTCTAGAGATATTCAGACAAATGATGGTGGAATAAAAAAAAAAAGTTAAGGGCACTGTGGCACATTGATCGCTCTCTCAGACAGGGGTTAATCTGCCTTTCAGTTTTTTTGGCCTTGTTTAGCTTTGACACAAGCTGCAGCTCAGTTCTGGTGAACCCTGTTGTTGGTCTCGTTCTGGGAGCTCAGCGTCAGGGAAACCTCAAACACACCACCATCCCCGATTTTCCATTAACAACATCCAGTCATTTCAGCACTAACATTTTCGCTGGTCAAACAATCAGAGTCGACTCCCATCATTGCCGCGGTGGTGGTGGTGGTGGTGGAGGACATCACAAGTTACTCCTCCATTTGGTATTCTGTGAGGAATCAACTGCGGGAAAGAAGATGTCGATTAAAAAAAAGACATTGACCTGAACTGGTGTCACTCAATGGTTTTTGCAGCTGTGACAGACTTTACATACCCAGGCTGATCTTGCCTTCTTTCTCCAGTTTCTTTAAGTGGTGCACCAGGTTCACATTAGCAGCTTGGTGCAGGTGTTCAGGTGTGTCCTGGGAGACAGCAGGTGGTTTGGTTAAGGATAGTCATAGCTTCAGTACTCACATAATGTAATGTCGTTTTTGTCCTGACCTTATAGACGATCTTTACCAGCTCCATGGAAGAGAAAGGTTTTCCCGCTCCGTCCTGAATGGCCGCCAGGATCTGCTGCTCTCGTTGGTGTCGGTGGCTGATGTAGTGTCTGATCTTGGAGCCAGCGTCCTGGACCACGGGGCCGTGACCTGCACCGGGATGATACAGCAGCAGCGCAGAGGATGCATTTAAAACTTTAACCTATCAGCGGATGTATCATCACCTGATCTTCAGGTCACTGTTGCTCCAGTTGATTGAACAAAGTGATCGTAGAGGTTTGTGATCAGGTTTTGTGGAGGCCGATCGTAGCTCTCCAACAATCCTTCCTGAACCTTCCCAGTGCCTCACACTGATCCAATACCACTGCATTAAAAAACATACCAACTATATACCACTAACCCTGAATGGATGTGATGCCTAAGAAGATAGTTTTCTGACTAAAAGCCCCAGGATCCTCCTTTATTGTTGATACTGTGCATCTTCCAGGTGTGAATGTGCACCTGTGTATGTGTGTGTGTTTGAGAAGCACACGTCCCAACGTGCACTCACTGACTCACCGGGGTAGATGAGGTCGGCCTGAGAGTCCAGCAGGATCTTCAGAGACTTCATGTAGTCGTAGAGATCCTCAAAGACGGCCGTGCCCTCGCCCAGGATGCAGTCTCCAGAGAAGAGCGCCTGCTCCTCCTCCAGCAGCAGGGCCATGTGGTCGTCGGTGTGACCCGGGGTGAACATCACTCTGGTGGGGAACAGAAAGATGATCACATCTACATTGTAACTTTCCCTCTTGCATCTAAAACCGAACTGACTTGAGCGTAGCCCCCTCCGTCTGGACCACATCTCCGTCTTTGAGGTAAGTGTAGCTCTTGTTCCCGGCGGTTTCTGCGACCTGGGTGGAGCGAGGCAGTTTGCTGACTCGTACATCAGAGCCTGCAGGAAGGAAAACGTACAGACGAATGAACCCTAACCCTTACTAGAGACCAGGGGTTAAATAAATATCCCACACCTCACCTGTGATGTTCCTGCAGATGTCCTCCACTCCTCCGGTGTGGTCGTGGTGCCAGTGTGTGACGATGATCTCCTGGATGCTGGTGTTGAACTGGGTCAGCGCCTGCTTCAGGCTGCTGATGTATTCGGGCACAGCAGCTTCTCCGGTGTCTATCAGCACCCGCCTGCAGAAAAAAATAAGAATGTACTTAGTTTGACACTTCTTTTATACTAATATGTCTTCTTTTTCTTAACTTTATGAACCACTGGGGAAACTTAACACCGTGCAACTGACTTGAAATATGCACAAGCAGTAGCAGTAGTTTAATTTGTGCCATTTATTGTTTAACACTGTTTTATTTTTTGGCTCCATAGATAAAAGTAGTTTGAAATTTCTAATATTGACTCTAGGCCGAAGTTATCAGCAGGTCCTGGCAAACCATGACGCATGTTCAGGTTTGGTCTACACGCTGCGTATTTTCACCTACAAGCAAACAAATGCTTATTTTAGATCATCCTGGACGGGCTTTGGTGTGGCATTGTTTTCCTCGCGCTGTGCCCGTTTCCAGAGACAGTACACCGCACAAGGCGGACATGATGGTAACCGCGACTGCGAGTGAGCTCGTGCAGTGTCACCTTTGCCCTGTGCCGACCAGGTACGTGTTGGTCCCCTGCAGCGTCATCGGTCCCGGGTTACAGCCCAGGACCCGGACCACCCGCGCGGACAGCTGCTCAATGCGCGGGAGTATCGTACTCATGGCTGGGGTCGGTGCAAGGTGAGCTACGGAGCAGGACAACAACAACACACCACACACTGACACACACAAGACCATAACATGAGAAAACGGAAGTAAACCGGAAACAGCATACATGTTTACTTCCTGAGGCGGCCCTTCAAAATAAAAGGTCTTGGCGGTATTTCAGTGGAGGTTTCATTTATAGTTCGAGTCAACGGTGTCTTTACACATTATCACACATCCTCGTGCTGCTGTAGTACAGGTTATTTTGCACTTTCGTAATGTTTTTTTTAATCTATCTATCTATGCATTTTATTTATCTTTTTATATTCAGTTCTGTCATCATTTTTATACCACTTTGCCTTATTATGGCCTGTTTTTTTTTTAGTATTTCCCAAATTCAGGTGTTTATGTACATTTTTTTTCCACCATCATGCATGCAAAACTTTCTAATCTGTCTTTAAATTAAATAAATAAATTGATTCAATTATTGCTGTAACATAAAACAATCATCTGAGAAACACATACATAACACAACAGGATATAAACTAAATGTCACAGTAAGTGTCAGTAACATGAACCAAACACTAGGTGGGGCCATTGTCCACCCTGACAGAGGCTCTGACACCCTCTCACCTAATCAGCAACACTGTGGTACTTAAAAATATGAAAGTCCTGGTTTATCAGCGTTTCACAGTTTGAGAATTGCATTACTTGGTAATGATTATGAAGCCTCAGCTCCTCACAGTTCAGTGTCAGATATCAGAGCTATCTGCCTTAATGACTGTTGTTATTGCCCTCATTAATCCGAAAGTTTAAACGGCCATGTGTTTTGATTTTTTTTAATGACACCTCAGACTGAAGGGACCAGAGTCATTAAGATGTTTAACAAGGTAAAACTACCAAGTGTGAACGGCTGCTGCTCTGTACCTGATCCTGACCTCTGACCTCCCTGTAGGAGGGTTAGTGAATCAGCACATAATTATGCAGACATAATCATTTGAGAGCTAATTTAAAGGAGATTTTAGGTGTTGTTTTTTTTTTAATATGCAACTGGCATCCTAAGCCTCATGACAACAGGAGTGCTGCTAAAACATCCACATTGTAGATCTGCAGTTTTTAGAGGTTTCAGGCTAAACAAACGTCTCAGTCTCAGGTTTACTGGACAGCGTGTGTGTACAGAAATATCAGGAGCCAGTCGGGCCAGAGCTTCATCAACATTTTTCCTCATTCATTTGTTTTTTTGTTGTTGTTGTTGTGTTCAACCTCTCAAATCCCAGTCACTGTTCTAAAACACTTTTTCAGAAAGTTTTTTATTATTATTTTTATTATTTTTAACTTAACATGTTCATGGACGATGACCCAGCGAAGGGCTCATGCCCTGTGTGGTCCGGTCCAACAGATCAGCTGCTGAAAAGTTCAAAGGTGACAGAAGACACAGAGCAAGAGGGACCAACACAATGTTGGGCGGGTGGTCGTCGTGTTAGGGCTGATCAGTGTACTACAGGTGCTGCTGGAGATGTGATCTTCTTGGTCGCCTTTGATTATAGCTTCTATAAGAAGCTACTTGATGATCATTATTAATTAATTTTCATATCCATATTTCATGTGATGTGGCCTCTCACACACTCACTCAGGTAATATTCTCTCTCAGCGCTTGGCGATGTCAAAATGCTCAAAAAATTAATTAAAGGTGATAACGACCTACTTTTCATTTCTTTTCCTCGTTTCATTAACGAGTCCGTGACCAATAGGATTTATCAACTCTGACAGTCGGACAGCCAGTCGAGGGAGATGTCCAGGAAACGTCCCACCTGCCGCCTACATCTTAAACATCTCAGAGACTAACTCCAGTCAGTGCTGCCATCCTGTGGACAGACATGACATGGACAAGACGTCATGTTTTAATAACGTATATTTGATTCAGCGATGAATTGACAAACACATTAGTTTCCATCATGTGTTCAGTTTGACCTGACTTCAGACTTTTTCCATTTCTTTGTGTCCAACTATTAAAATGTTGATATAAAGCTTTTAAAAGGCCAACACATAACAGCAGCCTGAAGCTCCTGTTCCTCCACTAGCCCCCCTCCCTGTTAGCTGCTGACCTGTGTTTACCCCTGACCAAAGCATCTGCTCCTGTCTCTACCAATGATGACATCAAACCTACGTCCTTGGTTGTGATGCATGAACTCATCATTATGAGGAGGAGACATTTGCATTAGAGCGTTGAGTGGTGCAAAGAGCAGCTGGTCCACAGACAGGTGGGGAACAGAGTCATATGGTCAGGTGAGTGTTTCCTCTATGCTCTCTGTAAGTGCATGTGGATGTGAGTGTTGGGGTCACAGTGATTGACTGATGACGTGGAGGCTGCAGGTGATTATTTGACCACCCAGTCACTTCCTGTGGAAGTTCTAGTCTGCAGGTATTTGGAGCCACTCGGCTTATTCCTCTGTTATTGCTCTTTTTCCTGCAAATATTTCACTGTTGTTGTGTTAGCGGTGCATTTTCGTCTTTTTAAAGGGGAACTGTTGTTGACTCTGAAAAGCCTGGATCATGACTGGCCCGCGGTGGTTCTGTTCTGCAGTCTGCTCTCATGGTTTGGGTCTCTCTCTGCTTCTCCTCACCACCACCATCAGTCCAGAGACTGGAATCAATCCCATGGTGCATTAAACCTGGTGTAGTGGCAGCACCTCACTGCAACATGTTATCCTGTTGTTTTTATAACTGAAGTGGATCGAGGCTAAGTGGTGAACTTCCTGCTGGGGACCTCACACCTCCTCCTCCTCCTTAACGCCTTGGTTGATATTTGTTTGTAATAAATCCTGACCTATAATAAGAAAAAAAAAAACACAGCTGTAAAAGAGGAGAAGGAGGAGGAGGATCTGGCTCTCTGTGATATTTACAGGTAGAAAAATGTGGTGAGAGAAGCAGAGAGACATTATTTCCCTAAATGAAACAGATCCTGACATCTGGGCATCCAAGGGCCCCATCCTCCTCTCTCTCACTCTCTCTTTGTAATTACACGACATAATGGTGGTGCAGTCGGCCCGTAATCTCCCATTATAATCAGTCTCGGCTGCCTCCACTCGCTCTCCACCACAGCTTCTAATTCAATATAAATGTAAATGACTGGGAGAGAGAGAGAGAGAGAGCAGGGGAGGCAGGGAGGGAAGAAGAAGAGAGGGTGTGGGGGTGGATGTGGAGGGTGTGGGGGGGGGGGTCAGGAACAGTAAGTGGAGTGTAAATGTGGGAGTCTGATCTCACCACAAATCCACACTTATATTGAAGTTGTGTACGTCTTTATGATAATATATGTACAAACTGAACCCAGCCCCCATGGCAGCAGCACCTGCCACTCTGTGAGCTGCAGGACATGACGTGTGTCTCTATGGCAGCCACGCCAAAGACGCTCCAACGCCAACACGGCCACGCCACCTGAACTTCACCACACACCAGCACACCGCCATGCCAGGTCACAGCCTCCACCACCACCACCGAGGGACGAGCGAAGCAGGAAGAGGAGAGAGCGTGCCAGGTGGGATGTGGCCCCGCCCCTCAATCAGTGCAACAGATATCATCACAGCGCCCTGCTGTGTAACAGAGTGAGAAGCGCTCCGGCTACAAGATGTTTTTAAACTGACCTCTGTGACCTGTGACCTTTGTGTGTTGATGGACTTCATGCTTCATATGCATGGAGGGTTGGACCTGACGTTCACAGCCACAGTTTGGCGTCGCTCATCAGTGACGGTTGGCGGTTTGAAATCCCATTGTGTCTTTGGCCAGGACACCTCGCCTGTTTGGCTTCTGTCAATCTGCCCCAGACGTATCAGACGGTATGAATGAATACTGCTCCACAAAAAAGCTCCAAATAAATCCAAACCATTATAAACAATTAATCGATTATCATCAATCAATTATTGTCAGAACTGCCCGTTACTGCACCTGTGGAGTGCCAGGTTGGTTTCTGGTGCCTATATGGGACAAATAATGAAACTGCCCCTATAAATAAAGACCCAGCAACACATTTTTGCCCCGGGGCACCTGAGGAGGTTAATCTATCTGTCTGTGGTGTAACTACAGTGTAGCTGCTGTCTAATCTGCTGCACAGCCAGTGTTCATTCTACGTGTTATAAAACAAAACTAAATGATGGTCTGTTTTATTATTTCTGCATCTCTGACACACTCTGTTACTGTTGTTGTTGTTGACTCTGAAACGCAAATGATGGTTTTCTGCTAAATGAGAAACACTGACTCTCCTGTAATCAATTCGTATAACACTGTATTTTGGGATGAAGCCGCCTTTCATCTGTCATACAGGGTTTTAACAGAAGATGATATCAAGGTAATAAAAAATTCAACTTATATGAAAGATCCCGGCGAACGTGGCACCTCTGATCGTCTACCTGCAAAGTAAATGTGAAAAATCTCATCGCGGCTTCAGTCCGCCGTGAGAAATGAGGCAATACGTTACTAAACTGTATCACAATTCATAATTCAAAACGCTGCGTAATTAACTTTCTCCTGTGGATCCTTAATGTAAAACCAAATTAAATAAGTGGAAAGAGGGAAAGAGAGAGAGAGTGATGAGGGGAGATAAGATTAGAGGAAGGAGAATAAGGGAAATATCAATTTAGGAGGAGAGGAGGAGGGAGAGGGGAGAGAGAGAGACAGAGAGAGAGAGAGAGAGAGAGAGCAGACAAGGAAATAAACATAAAATAGAAAACATGAGTAAATTAATGACTGTTTTCATGATGTAATTTAACTTCATGAGTCATTTGGTTTTAACAGCTTTAAAATAAATCATTTGTACAAAGGTTAGAAAAAACCATCACAGTTGGTCCGGAGGGTGAAGAGAGAAGTGTGGAGACAGGAGGAGCTGTAGGATAAAAATGGCCGACATCACAGTGAGAAAGGTGGAAATGACATCATCAGGTCATTCAGTTCAGTTCAAGTGCTGTAGTTGGGTTTTTTTTGTGGAAGGGCAGGTCCACAGTCCACAGACTCACTGCATGGAGCAGCCGGGTTCAAACCCTCAGCTGATCATTTGTACCAAGGTGCAGGATGGAGAAATGTTGGTCACAGTGACCTTTGACTTTGGTCATGTTACCCAGCAATGGTTGGCTCAGGTTGAGGTCAGGAAGCAACAAATCCCATGGTCCAATCATAAACACTCATGCTACACAACTTAATACATTTATTACTGTCAACAAACCTGACTGATATCTGACAGATCACTTTCCTCTGTGTTTTCCACTGTTGCCCCACAACTATTAAAAAACACCTCCTTTGAGGTAGAAAGCCCACCGTTGCACCGGGCACTGTTGTTACACACTGTTCGGTTTATTTTCACTCAATCCCACATAAACTGTCCTGCTGCCAGAAATGATGGAGCAACAAATGTGCACTGATCCACGGCTGAAAACAGTTCTCAACAAACTCCTCCTCTGAGAGACGCCTTTCCCCAACAAAACTGTTCAGACTTTGACTGAAATATAACATAACATCAACGAGCACAACGGCCTTTAAACCTGTATCAGCCTTGTTGTGAGAAAGCACTTTACACTGTATGTCACATTCACACACCCAATGCACACATTGGAGGACAAGTGTGCTGACTGGAGGAGCCGGGAATCTAACCTCTGACCTTCCGGTTAGAGAACGACCCAATCTATCTCCTGAACCACAGTCAGTCGGCCTAACATCCATCTGTCTCCAGCTGTCGAGAGCAACATAATGTTCTGCCGCTATATTCTATCACTTCTTTTATGATTAGCATGCAAACTGTAGCTAGCTCTGGTCATTGTTTTCCGATACCGAGTCACTGCTGTGTCCGGTCTGTCCAGAGGATGAGCTAATATCTGTTGTACTGCAAATGCTGCAAACTGCTGAGTAAACAGCTAATAACGACCGCAGTTAAACCTGAACAGAAACTGTATATTTTAACCAGCCATTCATACCCACACCAGTAAATACTTTCAAAATAAGACAGTTAGCTAATATAGACTAGTGCACCAACTAAAGGAGACGAGCATCCTGCCTCCATCCAGCCATGCTTGGATGGAGCGATACAAGCAAATATAGAAGACTTGCAGTGACATCTTACGGCCGACTGGGATAGAGCAGACAGACAGATGTTCACGCAGACAGATGTTCACGCAGACAGCGGGCGAGTCAGACAGCTCTATAGACAGGACATTGAGCCGGTGTCGAACACTGTCTGATTTGGAGGCCGGCCAACTAGGGGAAAACTGTCAGACACTGGCAGGAAGCTGCTGATTAATCTGAGCAGTGATGGAGAAAAAAATCCTGAGAGAGCTGCAGGGTGTGTGTGTGTGTGTGTGTGTGTGTGTGTGTGTGTGTGTAAGAGAGAGAGAGAGAGAGAGAGAGAGAGGAAGCCAGCATAATATGACAAAGTGTGACAAGAGGCAGAAAGATGGAGGCAGAGCCATTTATTGTTATGCTGTAGATATTTTGTATTATTTTTTTTTATTCAACTGATTACGCAGAGCTGCTCATCATCCGACACTGGTGCCAATAAAGGACCCTGAATAGAATAGAAAGTGGAGTGAATAATAAAGAGAGCGGAGAGGACAGGAGTGATGGGGGGGAAATTAAAGGACAGAGCAGATGGGAGAGGAAAGCAGAGGGAGGCTGTGAAGGAAAGACAGGAGGCGGCGGCGGTGAGGAGATAAGAGAGGTGTGAGACAAGAGGAGAAGGGGATAATATTTGGAGGGAGGAGGAGAATTGATGTAGAGGTTGGTGTGAGATATGTGAGGAACAGAGAAAGGAGGACAAATGAGACGGGATGGAGACGCAGGAAGTTTGATGTTTTGCTCACTAACAGGTCGACATCCAGCCGCCAAGCAACACTTACTGTGACAGCACATCACCTCCTCGCTCCTGCTGCCCACACACTGGATTCAGGAGGAGGAGGAGGAGGAGGAGGAGGAGGAGGAGTGACAAGCCAACCAGCTGCAGAGCATGAAATGATATAGACTGTGTGAATACAAGTCGGACATGGACGTTTCCAACATGTTAAACAGAGACAAACAGTCCAGAGGTCCAGGTCGCCTCCCAGGTGGATGTGAACACAACACTCACTGCAGGAGCGTCCACATTGATTCACCTCCTCACTAACTTCACTACACTGCCCCAGACTCCTCACCTTGTCTCTGAACATATCTTCTCCACCACCAGTACGAAGCTGAACAGGCCTGGTGGTGCAGATAAACGGTCTCCTCCACAGCCGTCTGACTGATTTAAGAGTAAGGCTGAGTTTCTTCCTGCCTGATTTGTTTGTTTGTTGCTGTTTAATGATCACTTCTTAGGTCTTGATGTCTGATCGATTGCCTGAATGGTCGACAGTCTGGCTCGTGGACGATCTGTCAGGATTTCTGACACGTTCACAGCTTTATGTTGGGCTCGTTTCCCTCATGGCTGCTGTCAGGAGATCCTTCGTCAGCCATCACAAGCTTTGTGCTGTGATATATGAGCTGGATTTCACAGCAGAGCGGACCACACTGTCCACATCTGGCAGCCATCAGCGGCTCGAGGACAGGGCCATCGTCTCTGAATTGTCTCAGGACAAACTTTATTAAGGCTGTCTGTGTTTACAATAAGTTGAACGGCAGCCATCTTGGACTGTATAGCAGAGCCCCCCCCCCCCAGGGCCTTGATAACCCCTCATAATGGCAGATTTTGCAACGACAACCTAGTGCTGCCCCACACCTGTCGCTTTCACATGAGGCATTCAGGGAACATCTGTAAATTTCTATCATTAATCTCTGCAGCATCTGTGGATTATTACAGGTTTGTGGAGCCCAGCCTCCCAATAAACAGAGCTGATGATACCAATTAGTTGAACTTGTGGTTCTTAAATGCATCATATTCTCATTCTCTACACATTAAAACCTACTGTGTGTTCAGATTAGAGACAGACGACAACAGCAGCCTGAGGTCTGGTGCTGGAGCTGCACTTTGTCAGCTCGTTGTCTAATCTAATAATCATCTATAATCTCATGAACTCTTTTAGGTACAAAGAGTTCGCCACGACTCTACAGACACTGAACTGTCCACCTGTTCATGTCGTGTTACATCTTACCTTCAAACAAGAGCATGATGAATGACTTGAGATCCTTCGGACTGGGCAACAACTTGTTCCCTGCTTGCTGGCGTCCATCCACAGTCCAGTGTCGCCATTTGTCTTCGATATGTCCAATGACATGAAGAGAGAGAGGAGGACAAAAAGAGACATTTTGTCATTCATACTCTTTTTGCTTGTTTGTTTGAATCTTTTCCAGATCAGTTCAGTTGTCAGACATATTTTCATCTACAATGCGACTTACACAGAAGCAAACAGAGCCTTATATTCTCTATATATGAAGCAGGGAGATGGATTCACTGCCTGTTCACTCACAGGAATGTGTTTTTCCTTCACCAGTCATCATCTGGTCCAGACAGGCTTTCATTACTCTGTCATTTGTTTCACCTCTGTACCCTTCCAAAAATCACATCCAGACAACAAAGACTCCCTCTGAAATGGCGCTGCGTACACTGGTGACCCCGAGAAGATTTGCAATTCAGATTCAAATCACCTTGGTGAGAAAAAAAAAGGTTTAAATATTAAATATCCAAAAGTCCAAATGTGATCCTGGATGATTGCATGTCATGTCAACACTGAGTTCCCTTTAATTTCTTATTTAAAGTGCCATGGGTGATTCACTCACCTGCATGTAGACCCACAGGGATGCAGGGACTCTGATTTTTCGGGGGGGGGGGTCACCTGTCGAGGGACTCGCTGCTTTCTGATCTTTATCTAAGTGAGAGCAGAGCTTTTTCCTCTTGTCACACATTTTAATGGCATCTGCCCACACACACACACATGTGAGTGTATATTGTTTGGCCTCACACACACTGTTTTGGGAGCAGTTAGTCTCAAGAGGGAGGTCATGGCCAGTTCATCTTCACAAACTGATGTGAAACAGTGAATATACTTTTCTACTTCCTCAGTATTACCTTACCTGTAGCACCCTGCTGACTTTGTTTACATACTGTTTCTCTAATACAAGCTCCAGTTCAGCCTTTACACTGTGGATTGTGATCTGCTTTCAGTTATCACTCATGAACGCAACAGAAATTTCCTCTGTTTTAAGTCGACCTTGAACTTCTCAGTTTCGGTCTCTGTGTATTGGCTACACTGGAAATTAGAAATGACTCTCTCAGTTTTCATGACCAAACTCATCTTGTTGGAAAATCACCTCGCAAACAGCCTCTGCTTATCCTGACGATGGGAGCGCCATCTTGACTGAAAGACACACTCCACCTCCTCCTCCTCCTCCTCCTCCTCCTCCTCCTCCTCCTCTTTGGTCTGAAGATTGCCAGGCAGTGAATGAGGAATGAGCTGCATTGAAAAAAAAAAAAAAAAAAGGCAGGTGACTTAAGCCTCACTTTTCATTCTTCCATTTAAACCCAGGGAATGAATCTCCAGATAATACGCACACCTTTGGCCTCAGGAATTGAAAAGCCCCCGTGTGTCTGCGGGATGCGACACCATATTGGATGTGGGAAAAGAGCCCCAGACGCCATTACAGCTCATTTAAAGTTAAAGATGGAGCTTTTTTTTCTCCCCCCCTCTTTCCTGTTTTGCCCTGGGGTGTAGCGAGGCTCCTCAGTGTGGAGGGGTGATATTAGCTTTAGCTGCCAGGAAAACAGAGAGCGGTGAGATAGGAGGAGAGCCTTTTAAAACCCATGCTGTACTACTGTGATGCACAGTGAAGTATATAGACTTCACAGCTCTAATCTAAGTTATTCAGACCCGTTCCTCTCCTGTTGTGACGATAAAGCACAAAGGCACGATGTGAAATAGCTCAGTGTGTTTAAAGATGCACACAACCAAACTTTTGAAACACAAAAAGCAAGATGTGACGTCACAACTTGGAAACTTTGAGGAACGTCAAAGCTCGCAATCCAAGATGGCCGCTCTCTGTGAAGAAACGCTGCACATTCACACAGTTTATCAGCCACTTAGTTTTGTTTTTTGTTTTGTTTTCAAAAACATTGCAGGCGTCCATCTTGGGTTTTTTGGGTTTTTTTCCAACTCGGATGTGGTCAACTTGGATGTGATGTCATTCCCAGCTCATCCTCAGATAACTGGGACACACCGTTAGCTGGTTAGCATGCTAATTTCTACAGAGATGTTGCTAACTTTGGCCTCTTCCACACTAGTCAGTAAATAGCTGTCAGTGCTAACATTAGCTGTGCAGCAGCACTGGCTGAACTTATTGATAACTCAACATACAGATAGTTTAGCTTTTTATGTGGAAGATTTCTGCGTCGTTCTGAGTCGTTAAATTCACATCATTTGAACAACTTTTTCCTGAAAAATCTACACACACACACACACACACACACACTTGTACAGTGGGTGATACAGAGGGGACACATCTAGGAAAACATCGACAGGAAATTGAGGAATTTGAGTTTAACTGACATTTGGTATTCAGGTGTGTTTGTGTGTATCCTGCTGCACTTACCCTGTGTGTGTGTGTGTGTGTGTGTGTGTGTGTATGTCCTAGCACTTACTAATCCAAGGTTGCAGTGCATGTGTGTGTTTTCTGACTCCTGCTCATTGAGTGCTGATGAGTGTGTTCTGTTTGTATATATGCATGTGTTCTGTGTGTGTGTGTGTGTATGTGTGTATGTGTGTGTGTGTGTGTGTGCACCCAATCAGCTGTGCGAGGAAACACACTCACTCTGCTGCTCTCTCGCCGGCTCTCCTCCTCCTCCTGATTGGCGGCGTCGGATCAGACTCGTTGTTCCCCGATTGGCCGGAGCACGAGGAGGCGGCAGTTTGTTGCTGTTGCTAAGATCCTGTTGCTAGGTTCCCGGCTGTTGCTAGGAGACATGTGATGCATTATGGATGGTTGGTTTCCTCATGGAGGAGCGAATCTGAAATGCTGATGACTGGAGCGCTTGCTCTCTGTCTTTCTCGCTATCGCTCCATCATTTTCCAACACCGCTCAGTGACTCGCTGTCATTTTTGTCACTAATCTATATTTGCTTTAAAGCCATGACCATAATTAACTGCACTACTGCCAAAGCAGGTTGTGCAAGGTTTACATTATTAAGATCCATTTGGAGGTGATTAATATAACAGGGGGGAGGTGCATATTAAAATATTTGCTCTGAGCCTGGGTAATTAAACTGGTCTTTGTGGACAGTGTTTTTAACCATTGGTAAATGAAAGGAGCTGACTCTGTGTACACACACATTCAGTCTCAGGAAACACTGGAACAGTTGCCTGCTCCTGTGTTTTCCTAACTGTGCAACATCAGGAGGATTTGTCCTGCCACCACTATGGAGGCGGCCCGGGTGTTTTATCCAGTCATTTTTCATCCACCCGCTGAACATCTGCAGCCTCCTCCTTCTCAGGCATCAGCGTCTTCCTGTCTGCTTTTCCAGCCTCCCAAGGTTCCTCCAGACCTGCACGTCTGTTTCCTGCTGCAGCCAAAAAGCAAACAAACTGCACCACTAAACCCCAAACTCAATCTGTGGACGACTGGCTTCACTAACAACTTCAGCAGCAGTTTCCAAAGAAGAGGAAGAACAAATCAGCAAAAAGAAAAAGTCTAAATACATAATTGAGAAAATAACAAACTGCATCAAAGTTTTTCTTCAAAACAATGGTGAATTATCAGAAAATAGACACATTAAACTTTGGTACTTTAACATTACCCAGTAAGTAATTCTGTGTTGCCTGAGAGGTAATCGGGGCAATAATAAGGCCATAACAAGCCTGATGGCTTTGAGCACAAGGTAATAACTGAATGTGCAGGTACAAATAAGGAAAAAGGAAAACAAACAAAAAAAAACATTAACTGGCTGCAATCATCTCCTCTGAGGAGGTTGTATTTGTATCTTCACCCATCTGCTTGTTTTTAGGAAGAACTCGGTGGAGGGATGGGTCGTGGACAGCACGGACCAACAGACAAAGACAAAGGGACACACTGAGGCTAAAAACACAAGGGAATAAGACACGGGTGGTGCAATCAAGACAGGTGAAGCACATTGGGTAATCACAGCCAGGAAGCACACTTCAAAATAAAACAGGAAACAGGAACACAACAGGAAATGACGGACACGACACCATGACACGTACACAATCACATTCTTGTAAATAAAAGGGATGTAGACGAGTGGAAAACAAATAAAGACGAACTAAACTCTTGCGACAAGTGTTTACAAAGTTTGTGGAGTGTTTACATTCAGGGCAACGTACTTCCAGGTCAGTTAGGCTGATGGGAACAAGGTGTTTTAGTATGAAAGCCCTCACTTGTGATGTATGAAAACATCCTGTATCATAACTACATGTCTGCCGTTTCTAACAAACCGAACCATGTGAAAATCGGTTGAAGATTCAGTGAGTTATGACGATTTTACTTGTGCGTACACCTCCTTCCTCAGTAGAAGTGCAGCACTGGAGGTGAAGCAGGTACCCATCCATCCAAGATGGTGGCCACTGTGCATCAAAGAGCCGCCTCCCTGCCTGATCAAAGCCTCCCCTGCTGGTTTGATAGAAGGTGACAGAGCTGCTCTCACTCCACCTCCACACTCCTGTGAGAGCTTTTCATGCAGATGCTCAGATTTTGCAACACAGTTACATCAGATGGGATGCTGTGTATACGCTGCACGCTTTGAGATGTGGACTGAATGCTGCTCAATGGGACAAAAGCTTCTGCTTCATAATCCTGTGTTTAGAAGAGGACGCAGCCCCCCCCCCCTCCCCGGGGGGTTTCATTCATACATCTGTGTGTTGGTGTGTGTTGCCAGTTTGGCAACAAGCAGACTTTAGCAGCGAAGCTAGCCAACTGGCAGAGCGGTGACTTAGTTCTTTACATGAGACACAAACCTGACGACGGATGGATCATTGAGCTGATTGAAGCTTCATGTGTTGCACAATCTCACAGTTAATCATGCGTTAGTAAAGACATTAACAGCACAGGTGCAGTACATCACATGACAAACTCTACTGACCTCTGCTGGCTGGGAGTGTCACTGACTGGTGAAAGGCAGAATTAAAGCAAACGAATGTGTCTCTCAGTTTCAACTTGGCCCAGTTCAGCCCATAATACACGACTAAACCCTGTGTGGAAACGATGAGTCTCTATCTGCTCTGTCTCTGATGAAACTGAGCAGCAATCAGGCTGAACTTGATCAGAACAAACCAAACCTCTCAAAAACACACGAGGAAGTAGTTGGAGACGAGTTCATGTTCAAGACGAGTTCGTAATCATCAGTCTCTTCATCTGTAAATGTCATTATGAGCATTAACATCATCGTCTACTGGGAACATATACACAGTGTTCACACAGGTCCTTGCTCCTGCATTCAGCTGTGATGGTTCATACCTCCACATCGTGAAGTCTCATATTCCACTGGTGTGTTCATGTGAACAAACGTGAACAGCTGTAGTCTGAAATCTGGGCCTGGACCGAACACTGAAACTGTGCAACCGTGGACAAAGTGTTATTTTAACGAGTCTCACAGACTCTAATCAACTACAAACACTGTTCTGTGTGAAACAGATAAAAGTCATGAACGTGCAGTTTGAGCAGCAACACCTGGACACAGCTGCCTCCTCTGTGACACAGGATGACATTTACAGGGACAGGAGTGCTTGGTCTGTGGTCTCCCACTCTCCCTCTCTCTCTCACACGCACACACACACTCATAAGGACACACACACAAACACCACCCAGATGGCGGAGGAGCCACTCAGTCGCAGCTCTTATCTTTGAAAACTGTTCAAGTCTGCACGTCAAAAATACCTGCTGCTGCTGTCACAGACGTGTGTGTGTGTGTGTGTGTGTGAGAGGGAGAGCTATATAGAGACAAAGCACACAGAGAAACAAGTGTGTGTCAGTGCATGATTGCCACAGCAGGGAGTCTGTCGGCCAGTGTGTGTGTGTGTGTGTGTGTGTGTGTGTGCACTTGTGAGAATTAAGTCTGTGCAAGGTGCTGGGATGTATGTATGTATGTGTGTGTGCGTGTGTGTGTACCCGATCTGTGACAAGCCAACTGTGACAGGCTCTAATAGCTCTTGAACCCACCCGTCTGAACACGCTGCTGCTCGTTGTGTGTGTGTGTGTGTGTGTTTTCTCTGTCCGTTTTTATCTCCGGCTCTGTTATCACTTCAAGTCTTCCTCTTCTTCTTCTTCACTCCCAGCTCTGCGCTCCTCTCCTCGATTGCCAAGGCCACCGGAGCGAGACAGATAGAGGAGGAAGTTGGCTGAGAAGTGGCATCGATGGAAAGTTGTGCTCAGGAGGTGAAACTGTGGAGCTCAGACTTTAAGCAGCAGCAGCAGCAGGAGGAGGAGGAGGAGGAGGAGGAGGAGGAGGATCTGAGCCGGTCAATGACTGAAGGAGAGAGAACGGCTGGAAAGCTCAGATCTGTTTCTGTCCTTGTCCCATCACGAGGACACATCGACATGTCCTGTCTCGTCCCTCAAGTCGAGAGTTGGTGTTTTTTAACATTCAGCTGAGGATTCACAGCCATAATGCAAAACCAAAGCAGCACAGTGTCTGTCGCAGTCATAGACATGGCTGCAGCCTGTCACGTCTTCATCCATCCATCGGCTGCACCTCTGACTCTATCAAACAACCAACGAGCATGTGTTTGGAAGGTGGGAACAAGGAGAACAGGTTCTGATGGAAAGGTGTCAGAAAACACAGAAGAGGGACAAACACAGTATCACTCTTTCAGCTCAAGTTTGTCACCACACACACACACACACACACACACAGAGGGGAAACAGAATAGCCACTTGTCCTTCATGTCCAACGACACACACACACACACACACACACACATCATATCTATCACACTTCAATTCTCCTCCTCATTCTCCCACGTGCACATGTCAGTCTGCTCCGGCCGCCGCACATCATTTGTAATTATGCAAAGCAGCGGGTCCTGGTGGCGTGGAGGGAAAAGCAATTTTTCTATGCAAATGGTTAAATTCCCCGTGAGGGCCGCCATTGGACGCACGCTTATAAAGGTACTAATGATGAGTGACGGCCAGCGATATTGGGGTCACTGCACGTGCCACACCGATGAAAATGATCAGCTAAATACCAGAAGTGCTCTCACAGTGGCAGGAGGAGTGGGGGTGGGGGGGTGGGGGGGGCAAGTGGTGTGCTGAGAGTTGGAGCCGTGGACATTAGTAATCCAACAGGACGTGGCGGTAATGAGAAAAGATCTGAGCGGTGATTTAAATTAAAGAATTTATTCTTTCTTTCTTTCATTTTAATGATTTGCTTCTTTTTCTTGAAGGGTGCGTTCAAGTGCTGTTAGTCGTTTGAGTTCTGCACAGACCTGTGCAAACACACCTGAACGCCACAGTGTTGTTACATCTCAGTGTGTGAACTGGGCTCAGGCCGGTGAAACCGTTTCAACTCGTTCACCTTCAGTTCAGAGGATTCGACCTCCTGACCTCTCACACCACTCAGGGTCAGGACGCTCAGAGGATGGGGGTGGGGGGGGGGGGGGTTCAGGGGCATGCTGGGAAAAAAAAAACAGAACCAAGTGAAAGCAGTGACATGGTGTCAGTTTGATGTGATGCTGCTGCTGAGATGATCAGTGGCTCTGCTTTTAGCTGAAGAAGAAAGTGAGACTCTGCATCGTGTGACGCAGCCTCTGACTCTTTAACATGGTCGCTGAGATGAAACACAACACGTTCCCCATGTCACCGTGCAGCCGAGCGACAGGAGCCGGTTGGTGCTGGAGAGTTTACAGCTGTGGTTTTATGACGTGGCTTTATTTGAGCTCAGATAAATAATCAGTTAAAACTCTGACTGTGTGATGAAAGGGAATGAGTGTGTGTTTGTTTCACAGCATCTGTTATTGATCAGCGACCAGCAGCAGAATATCTTGACTGATGTGCCAACGAGCCACAAGACATTTGAACTTCTGTCGTGAAACCGCCGACGTCTCATTTCAGAGCAAAAAAAAAAAAAAAACTCTGACTGCAATGAGTCTTTTCTGATTCCTCCTCGCTGCAGGAGCAACAACACGGCCCATTAGTGGAGGCCGGAGATGTCAGCGCACACACACACACACACACACACACTCACACAGACCGACTGCTGCCTCTCACTGAACCTCATTAGCTCCCAGGAGAAACAACTGACAGTCTTTGACGTGGTGGTGCTGGAGCTGCATGCTCGGCCATCTTGTTTAGATGTAAAATAAAGAAGACGACTGTGAAAAAAAAAAAAAAAAAAGTCCAGGCAATTATGTTTTTTCCTGCTTCATTTGTATTTAAAGTTCCTCTGGTCATTTATTTGCTGAATGAGTTACACGACCTCCACGTTGTACAAGTTCAAATACGACGCATCAAAGAGAAAAATAAACATTCATCTCCTCTCCACTGAACACTTGATTATTTTTCGTCGTGTGTGTGATTGTTCTGCTCCAGCAGCACGACGACAGCTAATGACTGTCTACAGCTCGTCTTCTTCACGGCTGCACAGCATCTCTGGCAATAAAGGGCTGAAATGTCACAGGAGTGGTTTCACCTCAGGACCTGGAAACAGGATTCATTCATTAAAGCTCCTACAAGGAACTTTCATGTGTTCTGTTGACTCTGGCGCCCCCTGTGGACAAAAGCCGCAGGTTTCTCTTTGCGGATCCCGTCCCAATATCAGCCGTGATGAGAATACAGCGCCGAATATGATCATTCATCGTAGAACGCGTTGACGTGGTTGCATAGCAACAGGGTTTGCAGGCAGAATCACTCCCACCTACAGGAGGTTAGCAGTTGGTTAGCCGCTAGTATGTTGGTAGCAGGAGGCTAATGAAACGAGTCACAAGTTAACAACGTGTTTTAAAGGGGAACTATGCAGCTGCTCAAACAAGCTGTTTTAATCGCGGTAAAAATCGTGCGCAGGTGTCAGTTAGACTCCGTGTCCGTTGTTGTCACGTCTCCACTGTGAACCAGCTCTGAGGACACAAACCCACTGACGCACTCTGACACTTTCAGCCTGTATTGTCAGAGCCGTGCTCATCTCTGGCAGCCGATGTGGGTCTGGGCTCAGGATGGAGGAAGGTGCCCTCTGGGCGTGAAAACACAACACTTAGACACTCTAAATCTACTCATATGACTCATCACTGAAGACAGCAGCGTCTTGCTAAATCGATCTCCCTTCTTCCTGCCCTCTTAAGTCAACACTGCCGGGCTACAGCAGCACAAGCTTATGTACCCACAGTGTTTTCTCAACAATCGATTCCAAGCTGCCGTTTCACCTGAATAAGCAGCTCTTCATCCACTCTGTTTCATCTGAAGAGATGCCGGCTGAATAACAACGTCGAGCTGGTGTCAACTGAGAGTACAGACAGAAAAAACATACATATCAGAGATTTCAGGCTTTTGAACGGTGGAGCTGATTGTTCTGGGTGAAGCAGATACAGAGGTGATCCTGAGGCTCATTTAGATTTTATCATGTAGAAAGTGTATGAGGTGGATGAGTGAAGCCTGACTTCAGGAGACCCAGACTGGATGTAGGGCTCCACCCACGGCCAGGTGAGACACTGAGGCTCCACAAAACTAAACTGTGACCTTTGACCTGTGGTTTGTATCGAACCTGTGATGGTTTTACTTCAGGAGAAGAGCAGGTGATCTCAGATGAGCAAAGGATTTAAATAAGTAAGTGACACTGTGTCTAAGATGCAGCTGTGTGTTTCAGTGGTGCAGTAAACAGCTGTTAAACACAACAATGACGCGTACGAGCATAAAAGAAAACAGAGATAAAACTCACACGTCCAGATTGCATTACAATACTGCATCGACAATGAGACTTTATTCACAAGTTGTTTACACCAATAGAACAAAAATATCTTCTGTTATGTTTTTCTTGTTGTTGTTGTTTTGGTTTATGTACAGAGTGTTGGTGCAACAGACCAGCCATCTATTGATACTTGATGGAGTGCATGAAAGAAAACAAAAACAAAAAACAGCGTTGGGGGATGGGGGGTGGGGGGGTTGACCTATCGAGTAACCGCACTGCAAAGTTTAGTTTGGACTTGCATCAAAAGAAAAGAAAAGAAAACAGCCAGAGGAATGTGATCATCTCAGTTCCTTCAATGCACTTTCAGTTTTTCCACATTTTTTTTTTTTTAACATCCATGACACAGGCAGAAAAAATAACATCCCATTCTACATCAAACAGGCTTTGATAAGGAGCGTTTCTTGCAGCAGGTTTCACTTTTGCGTGATGAAAAATGGAGTGGATCCCAACAACGCGACAGCGGCTCGGCTTGCTGCGGTGTTGCATCACGTTGATGCCGCGCCACCTTTCACTACACTTAAACCCTGATGCGCGGCGGTTTAACAGATGGTAATAATCCTTGGCTTTTGCACTGTTAAAGGTCCTCGGAGCTTCTCGTGCAACAGATCTGTCTGAAGCAAAGTTAAGAGATAAAACCGTTTGCTTGTTTAAGATTTCTGAGGCCACGGAAGGAAAAAATAAAAGATAAGAATACAGCTTAGTCATTTGCTGAATGAACAGCCATGCACTGGGAGCTCAGTGTGCGCAGGTCAGAGTGTTGGTGAGTCCAATACGACTGGATGAACAGAAGTAGAATTTGATGGATAAAATATTCACTCACTGTGTCAACCAATTAAAAGAAGTGAAATTACATTGATTTTATATATATATATATATTTTACAGAGACTACGAGCTGGTTTCCCCAAAGTCATCTCCAGACTGTGTGTGCAGCAAGAAGCTGTAGAGTGACATCATTTTAAAGCGCCATACTGTGTTTTTACTCTCTATTGATAATTAGTAATCAATTAATGAGAGAACAAGCAGCTCCAGGTTCAATATTAATACTGTGAAAGTATCAAAGCCTCAGTCCACAGACAACTGAGCCTTAAAACCAGAGAGGCTCAGAGCCTCCTCTCTCTTCTGATTGGCTAAGACTGACCTGTTGTTACTAGACCTCCAGAGAGAAGCTGAAAATCTACACTGAGACGGTTTTTGGTTCTTAAAATCACAGATATTTGTTCTTATGAATCAACACTTCGAATGGTAAATGTGTGAATATGAGGCCTTTAAAACAAATCCATGTTCTTATATGTGTAAAATGACTCTTGCGCAGTAAATAACGTGCAGCAGATGGTGCTTTAATGTTGAAGACGCCTTTGGGAAAACCAGCCGAGTGTCACTGGAAACTAGCTTGCAATGCAGCGCAGGTTGAGCTACTGTACGTGAACCAATCACCCCATTAATGCTACATAGACCAGATGCTATTCAAAAGCTAACCCCCCCCCCAATCACTGAGAGACACTTCATTTTATAAATGGCCTCATTCCAGTGCACGGCAGGTTTCACACTGAGATAAGGGGACAAACACCTCTGCTGTCAGAGTGTCATAAACTTTTGGACGGAGACGGACTTCCTGTGCTCCTGGGTTATTAAAGCCTCCGTGTTCCTCAGAGTTTATCACAGGGATTTTCTTTAAGTACCAGCACAGCAAACTTTTAATCCACAGGTTAATCCGCTGGACTGAGGCCTTTTTTTTTTTTTTAAATGAAGTGTTACAACACCAACCTCGTCTCCAGGTGGCTACACACACGTTACCGGCCCGGCTATTGTGTTGTGTGTCTTGTTTTTTTTCCATTAAGGCAGACATTTAGTGTTACTTCACAGACAAGCCACCGTATTGGTTGTCCACGAGAGATAACGATTCATGTTGAAGAAACACAATATTGCTTCTACTGGGATGATCAACGTTACAAAAGAAAAAAAGAGGAAGTTATTTAACCAGAGAGCAGGAGTTTCTCCGGCCACTAACCTTCAGGACAAACAAAACGCTTTGTCTCAGATCTACCTCACTGACCAACACTGGGCGCTTGGAGCTACACTGTGAAACACTGCAGCATGATGCATGAGGACGTGAAAAAAGAGCATGGCACTAAAAGTCCGACACAGATCCAGTAGTGACACAGACATCATACATTCAACTCAGAGCGGAGAGACCAGGCAGCAGCAGCGACGGCGTCAGTCTGGTGGAAAAAACACAGACTGATGGAAACAGATTTATTTCATCTGGATGAAACCAAACTGACGCGTCACTGCGAAACACAAACTCTAATAAATATACAGAGAAACACTTTCATCAATCTATCAAAACGTGTTTAAATGCAGTGAAATGCCACTTTGGGAAAAAAACGGGCTGCATGGATCATTACAATAGAAGGAAGGTCTATCTATGTACAGGGAGGAGACAGCGGGGTCCTGGCACAACGTTTACTAAGGTGGAGGAGGAGGAGGAGGAGGAGGAGGTGTGGAACGAAGAGGAGGGAGAAGGATGTAGAGTGATTAGTTAAAACAGAGAGTACGACAGCAGGGACGAGGAGAGACAGAGGGTGGGAGGAAAAGAAACAAAAGGATGCAGAGACAGGGACCATCCTCCTGTTAGGACAGGAGGAAGGAGAAGAGAAGTGGAGGACGTTGGTCAGAAGGAGGCGCTCCTCCCTACTGTGGAAGAGCTTTCAGGATGGCGTTCACCTCCTCCGCAACGGCCGTCAACGCAAACTCAAACTGATCCTGGAGCCAGACAAAGACAGGAGAGACAAGAGAAGAGAGAGAGAGAGAGAGAGAGAGGGAATGAAAAGTACTGAAACACACGTGAGCTGCCAACGAGGCCTTCGGCAAAATGATGAACCTGAAGCTCGAGCAGGAAAAAACATCCTGGAGTTCTGAGTGTCGGATTCTGGCTTCTGAACAAAGTGCTGCTCAGGCCGACCTCATGTTTTAAACAGGGAAGAGTTTGTCTCTGTGTGTGGGGGCGCTGATGTGTGAGGGCTGGACAGATATCATGTGTGTATAATCACACTGCGGCTGCAGGTTCCTCTGGAAACAAAGGGCCTTGAGTCCGAGTCCATGATAAAGAGACAGGTGTTCAGGTGTTTGGACAGACTCACCTGTCCGTCAGAGGCAGCCAGGTGTGGAAGTGTAGATATCGAACAAACCTAAAACTATTAAATCCATGTTTTGATTTAAAGATGACAACGCATCACGACACTTGTGCTGAAGTGCCCTCTGAAAAGCTTTTACTTTGAAAAGTTTAGAGGTCACGTGACCTGCATGTGCTGAACACTCAAGTTTACACAAAGTGGAAGATTAGTGGTCGTCTCTCTTCATCGTCCTCAGTGCTGAGGCTGTGACTCTGGAGGAGCGCGGGGGTGGGGCGGGGGGGGTCAATGTGTGTGTGTGTGTGTGTGTGTGTGTGACAGCCGCTCTCTGCGTAGGATACATGGTTTAATAAAGCCTGGATCGATACAGACAATGTTTTATACACATCTGGGCTTCTCCCTGAGCAGCAGCAGGTGGCTGCAGCTTCCAGACGTCACCTGCTGACAGAGACTGAAACTCCTCCAATCATTAAAAGTAGATTTTAGAACTAATGAAAGAAGAGAAACTTATAACTCCTCAGGTCTTTACATATTCCTCTGCCATCAGGCCGGCCCCACTCTGATCCCTGCTAAATTCCTTTTGCAGGAATCAATTGATCCGTCCTGTCTCAGACCAGGAGGGGGGGGGGGGGGCATGGAGAACAGCAGCTAAGCCCCAGACTTTGAGATAAAATACAGTTTTAATGGAGGTGTGATTGATTGTTAGAGAGACTGTAGCTGGACGTGACGGTCGCAGGTTTGATCCCGGTGACTGAACATCAGATCGAAGGACGGAGCGACATCGGTGACTTTGTGGAGAGAAATAGGTTTCTGTACCACAAGCTCCCTCATGAAGCCGATGACATCACCACTGATGTGACGTGTCATTGATCATTGATAAATTTCTTTTATATTGTTAAAATAAGAACAAACAGGACTCAGGTGTGTGTGTGTGTGTGTGTGTGTGTGTGTGTGTGTGTTACTGTGTGTGTGTTACCTTGGTCTGGACCATTCCTGGCCTCTGGTCCCGCAGGTGCTCCAGAGTCGCTGCGATATCAATCTCCTTGGCACCTATCACACACACACACACACACATTTAAGAACACACACATTTAACATGTAGCTGGACAGTGTTCAAAGAGCCACAGAGTTAATCCAGCTAACATCTGTCAATCTGCTGTTTTATACCCACTCCCTTTAGAAAAGCTAAAGGCGATTACATCCATCCGCTTTGCTCAAATAAACAAGTACGCACACACGCACACACACACACACACACACACACTCACTCCACAAACAGCTCGTTGGTGGTGTTTTGTTGTCAGGATGAAAAAAAGAGACACAGTTGAGGAGGAAATCACAGAGCCGTGTTTTTCTAAAAAAGAAACCGAGCTGATCTCAAAGCCCCTTGTCGCTCTTTGACGCCCGTCCTGTAGCTTTTGAGCTCACGGACGTCGCCCCTCGCGGCTCTATCAGCCTCTGCCAAAATCTGACACGCCTGTGTGTGTGTGTGTGTGTGTGTTGGCGTGGTCCCAGTCAGTGTGCCAGACTGGCACCGTGCCCCACAGCTGACAGTGGAGAGGCTGCCGGCAGTCGGCTGAACGACCTCTGCTGAGATTACTACACACGGAGACACATCACAGTCACATCATTCCAGTTTGATCACACTTATCTCTAAGGCTTTAACCAAACCTGACACCTGACCTTTGACCTCTGACTGGACGTTAACTCGACATAGAGACACAAACACAAACTCCGCCTCTGAATATTAATGTTGCACCGTCACCACTGCGTGCGTGATTATGACAGGAAAGCGACAGACACAGCTCATCTTGTTTCTATTACCCATGATGCTACACTAACGAAAGCACACTGTTATCATCGTAACCACGGCGACAGAGATTGTAGGGTTAGAAGTTGAGGAAGTATCGTATCAGAAAAAAAACCTGTTGGTCACGATGGCAACGAAAGTTTTGGTATCAGCTACTGCTGTCGATACGGCCTCCATTTTGGTTTTGAAACCATGGCAACTAAAATGCAGAGAGGAGCTGATGCAATAAGTGTTTCTCCAGGAGTCCAGTGATGATGATGATGATGATGATGATGATGATGAAGGTCTAGGGTTTCATGTTCTCAATGCATTTACAGTGCATTAAAAACAAGTGCTTTTTTGTTGACTGTTGCAAGTCCAGTCGCTTTTTCACCGTTTTGCTCGCATTCGTTTCTCTACAGAGCGCCCCCTACAGTCCAAAGTGCATATTTTCACTGTGGTAAAATCTCACAGCCAACCCTCCTCCCTCTCCCCCCGGCCATGTGCATTAGTTTTCAGTGAAGCCGGCGAGAGGACAATCCACGGAGCAATGAGGTGGGAGACGTTAACAAGAGATCACAGATTACCAGGTGTGTTGGTGTCGTAGCGCCGTAAAGCAGTCCATGTTACCCGGGAGACCAGATCTGGGACACGGGGGCTTAGACAGTTGGGTTTTTTGGGGGACAAGACACACTAGGTAGAAGACAGAGAGCCTCCATTCTCCATCACAGTTAGTCTGAAGCTGTAAAGATCTCACATGGCTCCTCTGTAACTGTGGGCGTCACACTGAGCACCTGCACTGTCACTTCAGACCTGATGTCACTTCACCTCAGTGTCGTAAGAGCAGCTGCAGCTCCTCGGACAGACAGGAGCAAGAGATGGTTTGAAAACACAGGCTTATAAAAACAAAAAACAAGACGTCGAGCGGGAAGAAGAGGACGACGTCTGAAGGAAACAGAGAAACGACGCAGGAGCAACAATTAAACTCACAAAGAAGAAGAGGAAGAAAAAACATTTAATTTATTGTGTCTCTAATGTTTTTCTCCTCCTCCTCCTCCTCCTCCTCCTCCTCCCCTTCTTCTTCTACCAAAAGTCTGAGGAAACAAAAAGCGCAAGAATCCTCTTTACTCTCTTCTTGTAGTGACACATAATGACGCTGCTGCTGCTGCTGCTTGTCTCCGGCTCGACGGAGGGAAGTGAACGGCTCATTCACCGTCGTCTCTTTCTGTTTCACAGGTTTTGTGAGCTTTTTTTCTCTCTTTTTCTTTTCACAACACAATAAGCTCCCGTCTCGTCAGAAAGGCTGCAACACACTCACTGCTTTAGTTTGTTTTTTTTTTAAAGGGTGGGAGGGTTGGGGGGGGGGGACTTAACAAGCCGAGGGCTATTGTGCAGGTTCTGATAAACCTCAAAATGGACGACATTAGGAAAAAAAAAAAAAAGCGAAAGTCTCTCTTAAAGGAGACGGTAGAAAAACCCCCCTGCCTCTTTTTGAGCTTCCCTCCTCGCTTCAGGGTGGAGGTCAGGAGTAGGACTGAGTAAGGAGGGTGGAGGTGGTGGTGGTGGGGGGTGGGGGGTGTGGGGGGAGGGGGCTGCAAGAGGAGGAGGAGAGAGGGAGATGAAAAAAAGAAAGGCAAGGCCCTTGAGGAGCCTGTGAAAGAGCCATGAAAGCTGGAGCTGAGGGCCGAGCTCACCAGCTGGCAGAGGGGTGGTGGCACAGGGAGACGGTGAAAAGCTCCGGCACTCGATGGGTTTCATTCAGATCTTAAGATGAAGAGATGGGTGGTGGTGAGAGAGGTGGGGGTGACATGGGAGAGAGGAGGGAAATTGGGGAGGGGGAGGGCGGGGGTCTTTTGGAAAAGAAAAAACGACAAGAAAACGTGAGAACCAGAGCAGCAATACCTCCTCAACCCTGCAACACCACCATCACTCTCACATGAATCTACAGTCCACTCCTGAGAAGAGAAAGAGTGGGGATGGAGAGGGGGGAGGAGGGGGAGGAGGGGGAGGAGGAGGAGGAGGGTGTCTTTGATCACGATGGAGGAAGCCTGCAAAACCTGGGGGCCTCCAGCTTCTCAGGACAGACAAAAAAGTTACCCCCACCCCCCAAAAAATAAGGGGTGATGGAGGAGTGAGAGCTGAGATGTAGTGGAGGGAAAAAATCGGCTCGTGGAGACGACTTTTACTTTTCACCTCTGACGTGAGACGCAGCGACGTTAGTGTCGAGGGCAGAGCTGATGTATCATACACGTCTGATGATTCAGTCTCATTTCTATGAAGCTGTGAAGGTCACTGAGGTCACAGAGGTCACTGAGGTCACTGAGGTCACTGAGGTCACAGCAAGAGACTTAAACAAAGAGGCAAGACTCTTGATGTGGAAACACCTGACATCAAAACATGTGAGGAGAAAGAACTGTCATGACTGTGTTGCTGTGAACGGTCTTCTCAGGTGGATCTGAAGCAAAGTTTCAAAATAAAGTTCAAGTAAAACACCTGTAGCACGTGTGTTATAATTTCAACTTTATGATAAAATTTGATGAAGATTTGATGAATTAGGAAGAAAATCATGATGTTAAAGAAAAGTCAAGTTATTGATCCCAGCACATTTTATTTTGTCCTCTGTTGAGCTTTTATTCTGAAACTTGAATCATTTTAAATAAAGTCACAGGATTTTACTTTGCTTTTCTCTCATTTCCTTTTCTTTCTTATCTGAAAAAGCTCCTGGTGACTTTGTTAAGAAAGGTGCTGTATCAATAAAGTTTATTATCATTATTGTTTCCCTGGTTCTGACAAACAGTTCATTCATACTCTGAAAGTATGGAGCTGATCACTGATGTGGCTTCAATTCACAAAAATGGAGCAAAAAAACTTGACTCTACTGTGGACCAGTGTGTTTCTACTGTGGACCAGTGTGTCTCTGCTGTGGACCAGTGTGTTTCTACTGTGGACCAGCGTGTCTCTGTTGTGGACCAGTGTGTCTCTGAAACGTCGGCCTCGTTCTTGTCTGTGGACGACAGCCTGGGTGTTTGTGTGGAGCGGGTTACGTCTCTGTTCGGTCGCCTCCTGCTGAGTCTGAGTCTCATTCTGTTTCTGACTCACACGCTTTTTCATTTTCTCTGTTTTTACAAACGGATTCGTCTTTTCAAAATGAGCTGCATGAAGATTAGAGGCTCACTGGAGAAGATGAAATGAAACAACATGGAGAGATTTTTCTGCTCCAAAGTATATTTGAGACTCAGCTCAGCCCCGCCTTGTACCCCCCCCCTCCCTTCTTTTTTTTTTTTCCTCCCAGGCCCCTGGGTGCTGAGGAGAGGCCCCCGGGGCCCCTGAGCACAGTGTGACAGCCTGGGAAAAGGCCCCCGATGCCCGACTGACCCTTTGATCTG